>JAODIE010022315.1:8269-21383 GCA_027575565.1 Diploeciton nevermanni
GATGTAGTGTAATAGAATGAAGATCAAGTTCGGTGTCACTAATCGGCATGGTTACAGTTCACTGCAAAATCAAAAACTAAAATGATTTATCAATTGATCATGTAACCAATCATAAGAACTTGCATGTTTTCGGCATTTCAACACACAGTTACCTTTATCAACTCTTAAAATATGATCATCAATATAGTATGTAATCAATATCGAATATCTCAACATCTATTTACAATATCTATTCTAGAACCTCATTGTCTATTTCAGGAACCAAATAGACATAGTTCCAAATTGTCGCACACTTTCTTACTTGATGACGGAACAAAACAAGAACAATAAAATAATATACGGGAATAATATATGCTCCAAACCTATACAAATGTATTCATATATTCGCAGAATTTCACATTTGCATACGTTTTAACCTCTCAAATATTTCAAAAAGTAGTTAATACAATACTCTATCTGATATACATAAATTATACCCATTTCAACTCGTCGTTGAAAACTTCCACGAAACTATCCAACAGCCCGATACTACGTCTGCAGCCATATATAAACGCGCAAGCTTTAAAGCATAACTTGATGAAAGCAGCGCAATTTTTTTCTGTACAGCATTCGTCCGCTTGCGTGGTTTTCCTTCATTTCCTTCGACTTTTGACTGACGCTGTCTAAAATTAGATCCGCGATGCGTGTGAGTGTCGCATCTGCTTGTGCGCTGGTAAGCTGCGTGCATGCAAAGCGTATTGATTACGCGCTAAACAGAAAACTCTCTTCGCACAGAGCTAATTTTTTTATTATTATCTAATAGACAGCCGGAAATTTCACAACGACGCAATACAATTGTTGACATGCTTTAAAACTGCATTAGAGTCATATTACTGTTATTAAACTCGGCAAGAAATAAATACTGGTTTACTCGACTGTATTGAATAGAAGAAATTGGATGGAAAAGTTAAAGAAATTTACAACCCGGAAATGCCATAGGCTAGGGTACGATTGTAATTGACAGTTGTGTGTCGTCAGCACGCTTGTCGTTTTCACATATATCAATTAAAAGTCAATTAAAACTAGGCCTGGAATGCTGACCAGATACATTTGATATAGAAATTAACACCCAGTTGCAAAAAACAGAACGGCCAGAAGTTAATTAAACGTTTTTTAATTTAAATGTAGCAATTTAAATGAAACCTTCCTTGTATTACATTATCTAAATCTATAGATTCACAAGTATATCATTTAAAATTCAAAATAGAAAGTTCTCAAAAGCAATACAGATGAACAAATAATTTTTAATACATGGTTTGCTTAGTAGAGTAATTCAAAGAAATCTCGTCAGTAGCGTTATTTTTATACAAATGCTTTTTTTTTTTGGAGCGTTCTGCAACCATTCCCTTATAGGTAGTACATCAACTACCAGAGTTATCATTAGCAGTTATTAGAACTAAATTCAGTTGAAGTATATATTATGCTGAAGGACCCCCAGCAGGATTTGAACTCGTGTCCCTAGAATATGCCCCTCGCTGTCATTGCTACAGTGAGATGGCTTACGGACTGAGCTGCGAAGCGGGGCTATATAAAAGATTAATTGCATTTTGGTCTTTAAATGTTGGCGGACGTTGTGATTTATAATGATAGCAAGTTGTCCGCAATCTCATTCAAGTGCACTCTCATTGCGAGTACGATACGCTTCCCAATTCGAGTAACGTAAGGAAAATGTCATTCATAAAAATCTCATTTTACCTGAATTGCTCAGGCATAATACGCTTGATTCAAATTAAGTTCTTAGGTTCTTTTTCCAGATTATTTTTTTAGGTTAAGTTCAAGCCAGAGTGCCCAGCCGAATGCCCAAGTCAGTATATTCGTAAACAATCGGGACTAATCTAAACTGATGTGAGCGTACATTAAGTTCCTCAGACTATCCGATATACTTTTATTCTCCAAGTAGAAATTATGTGATCAGCGATAAATCTAGAAGATCAAAGCAAATTGATATAATGTAGAGATCACGTGAGCACACCACATATGTGTACAACCACATACGGAATAAATGTTAGCATTTCTTTGAAGGGAGAAAAGCATGAGATGGTACCAAGTGCTACTACACAAGCATCACAATATTATGATGGTCGACAAGCGCAGCTTTCAACATCGAAATCGAGTAACATCAGCGTCAGCGCAACCGACAAACAGTACACCGAGAAAAGTCATCTGCGATAAGATGATTGCGAAGAGGAATCGAAACATGCAACATAGCATATCATGGCGCACACATCACACATGTATTGCGCCGATTGGAGAACATATGTTTTTCGTAAATTGCCTTATACCTTGGTGATAAGATGGCTGCAACTTTTGCATGGAATGTTGGAATATTATAGAGGAAGAAAAGGAGATATAAAAATAGGAAAGGAAGAGAAAAATCAGAAAACACTTGGCAAATATTAGTATCTTAGGTTAGAATGTTACATCTATCAAAGATAGGAATTCGCATTATTGTACTATCTACAGTCGTGAATTACGTTAGTTGGCTACGCATTGCTTAAATACGTTTACACTTTCAATCACATTTGGCACATTTTAGGTAAATGCACTCTTCAAGCAATAACATGATTATCTCGTTAAGCGAGTAGTATTATTATTATAGCGAGTATATTATATTTCGTTGCAAACAAGTTAATTATCGCGTATTTGTTTCTAATTATTTTTTCAAAACTATTAATCAGACAAAAATCTGCCAGCTTGAAACTGATACAAAACAAAAGTTTGAGTTGGCATTTCAAATATAGTGATGCTAACGGCACACGTAGTCAACACTGTTTTTTGATAGTTTGGTAATTTTTAGTTCATACTTATGATACTTGAGTTTACTAAAACATCGACTATGTTTGTAATTACTAGACAGTACCAAAGTCTAGTGTATTCTCAAGTAATAAGAAAAAAACTTGCCCAATGGAAAGATTTCAAAGATAAAATTATTTTCGGAAAAACTGGAAACGTTTCAACAATAAGATGTGAAAAATAATACTCGTTGTGAATTAAAAACGAATACCAGAAAAACAGTGTAATGGATTAATTAAATAGACTATTCTATTGAATGATTTTGAATCTCACATGAGTTACAAGGTTCTCAACACAATACACAATTCATGTGGGCTATAATGCAATTACATCAAACTACTATGGTGAAGCCTAGCATTCACAGCATATAAGAAAAGAAAATATTTTAAATGCAAACCTAATTTTCTGCAGCACTCAGAAATTGAATCATGAATGATTAAACTTATTGCGAAGTTAACCAGAGGTATGTTGTTAACTAACAACAAGTTAACAGCATGAAAATTTCTTTTAGTCCCAAATCAAAAATAACACTGCTTAATGGATTGAAAAATAGGAATCCAAGTGATATTTCTACGAAATGTGTGTTAAATATTTAGTTTCCTAGATTTCGCATTCCAAGGTGTAATTTTAAAGCAATTACAACATAATTCTAGCATCCCCATTAATTAATTATTAAAATAAAAAATTGATCATTATTATTTTTAAGTAATCCAACCTACCCTCACATAATTTCATTTGAGTGAAGTAATCATCACTCCTTCACTTCTCCTCCAATCCACACTTGAGTTGAAGCAAATTCGCCAGACCTATTCAGTATTTAAACTCTCATCACTCTGCCCCCACATGCTCGTGTGGCCGATACAGCCTGCTGTAATCTATTCTTAACGCAGTAAACTCGGGCGTGTTTATCGCGGCGCGCAGGTGCGCCCATTGTTCCTATACAATGGACGCTACAACTGCCGGCCGATAACTACGCGCACACAACTACAACCACGAAACAACCAAACGTAGCAGATGCGCTGCGCCATCGGCAGCCACCGCCCCCTTTTGAACATGTCTCGATGGGCCAAACTCGGCGAATGTTCACTATATCAAATGATGTCATTAGCACTGTAGAGTTCCTCCAAACCTACACCAACATCGTCCTTAATGTGAGCCTAGTTTCAGTAATGGGACCTCGACTAGTTGACACAATTGGGGAGAACCGGCGAGAGATGAGCAGTTCGGGAACATGCTAATCATGCCGTAAATGTGGAAGTGATGATGTCACGTTGAGATGTGCTGCATGTTTGATTGATCTGTAGGGACGTTATTATAAGTTAGGGAAGTCTGTGAAGAAAATTGGGTTATGTTAATCTTTGACAAATGAAATTATGAAATTATGAAAAATTATTAACCTTATTTTTCGTTTAAATAGGATAAGTTTTATTTACCCTACACTGTATGTTTAGAGTTTATTTTAAAATAGATTTCCTCTTAAAAATGTGAAAGGTTACAAGTGTAATGGTGGGCATTGAAATGAACCCTAGAAAGCGGTCGAAAAATTCATGCATTTTTCATGAAAATTACAATAATGCGCACGTTCTTGGCTCGATTTACTCGAAATGTTTCCGGCGCGTGTCGACTCTTCTGCTAGAATCGGCAAGAAAGTGATAATGAAGCACCCAACCGACGCAAAGATGTAGACCAACTTGAATTAACATAACCGCAATCCACATTATTCTCTATATTTACGACTTCATTTTTTCGGTCATATTTCGTCGCAGAAATGTCAATAACACATAGGTCTTAACCTAAAAAAACTTCCAGGTAACAAAATATGTGTTTAGGATTACAATTTAGGTTAGGTGTGCATTTATAACAAGTAATTCTAGAATTGACATATTGTTTTGACATTTAACTGTTACTATGTGACTGGAATTTATTTGTTTTTACCTCCGCACATTGTAGGACTAGCGGATGCCGAGTGTTGCACCAAACAAACAGTTGTTAATGGAGGCACTGCATGAACGTACATAACCAAGACAACGCGAGGCAAAACACGATAGTCGCGAGATCGACGCGAGATTCGGGAATTGCTTGTAGGGACGAGCAATGATGATTAGTAATTAGTCACTTGCAGTTGACAAGATCGTGCGTGTAGCCGATGTTTTGCGACACCGGTGTGTCTGACGGCGGCGGCGGCGACGACGCGACGTTCGACGGTGCGGCCGATGGCAACGCTCGCAACATACTGGCGCGCACGCGGAGATTGCGACACCGGCGCCACTGCCGGCGGCGGCGCGCGCGGCCTTCCCCGCCACCATTGCCTCCGTCGCCGTCGACAACCCGCCCCACATCGATCTCCGGCCAGCACGTTTCGAATAAATATTGACATGCGATCATCAAGACAGTGGCAGTGTTTATCTCAGACGTGGCAGCACAATAGACGAATCATTGTGATTTTTTTCCTTCATTTCGATTTTCTTGAGGCAGATTGAAGGTTGTGCCATTGCAAACAATGCTGCTACCTGAAATTTCTAAAAGATGCAAGATCAAACACAAATACCATATAAAAACAGTCAAGAAATAAGCAATATTAATTAATTTGTTCATTGTTGAGGTAAAATTGCGAATTTGGAGCGAAAACTAGGATTGAATTAAAAATTGACCGACGCATTTTACGTACGTCTTAACCACTAAAATTTTTAATAATATAATATTTTATATTTTATTTATATTTATTTATTATATAATATTCTTTATAAGAATACTTTATAAGCGTAATTAGAAGTAAAATTGCCATCAAAAACATTTAAATTAATAACTCATTAAATTCTTTAAATTGTTTAACCACAATTTGCAATTCACACCTTACACAAGTGTTCTTCAATCTGTCACTTTCAAACAATATTTTTGTTAGAATAACCTGCCTCTGGCATATTTATTTAGCTAAATTATACTATTATTAAATTACTTTTTGTATTAAATACAAGCTTTAATAATAAAGGCATTTATATTAAAAGCAAAGACATTACCCGTTTTATAACAAAGGCAAGTATTAATTTTTCTTACGTTAATAAAAAGTTACGACTTAAATTCTTTCATATTTTAATTAATCACGATATAAGATTATATTTTAATTTTTCAATAAAAATTTATATCTAAAATGTATAATATTATACATAGCATTTTGATAAAAATTGAATATGATATCAAAGACCGCAACCGAGAAAGAAAGATTAAATTTGCAATTTAATATGCAAGCAACAGTTTCCTGAATTCTGTCTAGACAATCACAGTTTCGTTATAGGATTTTCTACGAATCAGAAATTTATCATGAACATTCTGGTACTATAAGCATTAAGAAAAAACAGCGTCTAAACGTTTTACAAAATCTGGTTGTGAGGGAATAGTTTACTTTACTTAGGTCAGTAAAATTTCAATAAAAATTGCCCTCTTACATAATATTCTAATTACCAAGTTAGTATTAACTGAATACCTTTTATATTATTTAATTTGTGCATATTTATGTTGAAATTATTCTAATACTCTTGGTGTTAATTTTTAATTAACATTTCAATGTAATCAAATGATAGCATACATAGCACAAAAGTTATCTCATCAATAATTAATAATTAATATATATTTTATATTATAATTTATATCATTATTCTAACTTTATGCACTAGATTAAATAAAAGTAATGCAATCTGAGAAATTTAATTATTAAAACTAATATGGAATGTAGGAAATCTAGGAGATAGGAATGTATCTTATTTTAAATATTAAATAGTTAAATATAATTTATTGGAATTGGAAGGCTCACGTAGACAGAATGAACGCATTCAATACAAGACCAATGGGCCGACCACCTAAAAGATGGAAAGATTCGTAGTAGTCAACATCACAAGAAAACCAGGCTAATTAACCCTTTAATTAACAGGATTGAATCCAATCAAGAAGATTGTGGAGGAGGAGGAGGAGGAGGAGGAGGAAGAGCTTTCAGTGCGTTAAAAAGTCACTACTTTAAAACTATCACTATTGAATACATCTCAAATAAAATATTCAACTTTAAATTATTTATTGAAATATTTAACAAAACATCTAAAATATTGTTCAATTGTATACTCTTATATTGTATTCTTGGTGTCATAAATAATAGTGACCCATTTTTAAAAAATTTTGTTGTAGCTCAAAAATGATATTACAAACATTTCTATCATTAATTTCTTTACTTCGAGAACAGCAAAACTTGCCATATGCTTCAATTGAAAACAAATCCTAATTTTTCTCGTTTTCAGTTTCTTGTTTAAAAATATAGCAAACATGTTAGATTTCAAAAAAAAAGTGGTATACTGTTTGTATAATTATATAAATTGATATTGCTATTTCAACATTTGTTTGTTTCTTAGCTAAACAATATAATAGAGAGAAACTATTTGTTTAATCAGCAAGTAATTAAATTAAAAGTCCAATTAATTATAATTAATAAGCTAAAGGCAATTAAAATGTTAAACTGCTAACAACCTTATTAGTTTATGCAGTGTAATGGAATAGAGATCAAGTATGGTCCCGGTATCTGTCATTGGTTGCAGTACATCCCGAAAATAATATACAAATAACGAATATATCGCAACTTACCTTAATGAAGCAATTTGGACAAAAAATAATATTTATTTCTAAACAAATAATACTTGCGCCTATATCATATATTGTTTGTAGCCCACTCAACTTGCGTTTACCTACTTTGATTAACTACAAATATCACAATAAAATTAATCGAATTAATTTCAAAATAATTTTAATATAAACATCCGACGTCTCTATATTATATCTCAAAAAATAAAGTAATTTGTTATACACATGTATAATAAGAGTATGATGAGAGTGCTTCAGTTATTATTTATTAGTTTTTAGTAAAATATACAGGTATGACATAATTGATTATCAGGTTTGGTTTCTTCTTTTTGTATGGTACGCTTTCTTTTCTTGCAATTCTGATTAAGTGAATTATTACGCTGCCTGAAGACCCATTAGCAAATCCGATTTTGTAGATTTATTTATTTTTTTTATCTAAAACGTGTAATACAAATTAATAAAAGAAATACTAAAATACAATAAAATTTACTTTATGTTTTGTGAAAAGTTTCTACTGGGTTGTCAGCATAAAATGTTTTTTCATGCAGTTATTTCCTGGTTAATGTTGGAGTTAATTGCCAGATGCGTTCCTTTGAAACGTTCTAATTATAAATACGGTACTCGAATTGAATCGTTTGTCTTGGATCGTATGGATGCGGCCCAATTCGTGCGCGTGGCGAAATAATTAAGAAAATGAAATGTTTATATTGGTAGAAAGTAGACCACACAGGGTAAAACCAAAACTTATTTATCGTATCAAAACGCAACGTTACACAAGCGCACATCCGCCACAAAACCATTGACAACATGGCGGTTGCACGTGGATACAAGAAGAGGATCAAGAGGATATGCTCCAGAGGTAGCGTTGATTTTGAGCAAAAATCGCTCAAGTGGACGCCTTGACACAATTTATGATCTAAGAAATAAAGGAGTAATTAAATAATTCCAACGTGGCACTTTTTCGTTGCCTTTGTTCAGACGCACACGACGAGCGAAAGCTTTTAAGGTTTTTACTCGTCGTATTCCTGCTTGTTTGGGATGCCTTTTCTTATTTGCACTGCAGTGTCAAGTTGAACTAGTGCTGCTTCAATCAGGAATCTCCAACTTGTTATTTAGTTTAGATCAAGAGTCGGCAACCTTTTTTGGACGGCAGACCATTTTCAAATATTTTCTATATTACTAAAAATAAACATATTATAATACCAATAATGCTAGAAAACAAAAATTATACAATTTATATATATATAACAAAAATACAACTACATATATGAAAACATATTCATTAATTAAGATTTAATGCGTTGTTTGTTCTTGAATATTGTTTGATAATTGAAGCTCGGGTAAGATCCTCAATAAATATTGTAAATTTCGTACATCAATCTCGTTCTATAATTTTATTTTATGAAAATCATTCTGGAAAATGTTTGTTCGCGTAAATAGGTGTTTGAAAAAAAGCAGTAAGCGTTATAGTAAATTTATAGCAACATAACTTTCTTATAATTTATTAAACATTTTCAAAGCATATTTTTAACATATCAAACTACTGTACGTATAGACAAACTAATTTCATTATACAGATAAAACTTAACTATAACACATACTTAATTTTTATTTATATAACAATTTCGCCTTGTTGTCTGCTTCGTTTTTAGTAAGTGTTATAGTTAAGTTTTAATCACATTAAATATTGAATTTAGTGCATATTTATAATTACAGGATATTCTGTTATCATTATTCTTGTAGAAGGCATCAAATCAAAAACGTTTTATAAATTTTATAGTTAAGTTTCATCTACATAATAAATCAATCGTGAATCCTGAATACCCTGAATCTCTAAATTTTAAATTTCTTTCGGAAAATTTCGTTAACAGCACCCAAAATAGATTTTTTCAAGAAACTGAAAACAATTAATTTCAAAATATGTAAGGATGTTTTGATCAATGGTGAACTTTGTTCCTTACATTTTATTTGGCTTTTAATAATTTTTTCAAAGAATCAATTTTAATTTGTCCGAATTGAGATTCAAATTGATCATATTCACTTTTGTGTTATTCTATTTACAATTATTAATAAAAAAATTAATTAAAAGTCCACTCTGTTTTTCATTAATTCCCCAATTTTTCTCATTAATTTTTTTTTCTTTGATACTTTATTCAATTTTCCTACATACGTATGATCAACATACGAAGTGGAGTGTAACGAATAACTGAGTAACACAAATTCGGTACTCTCTGAATTGATAGATCACGTTATTGCATCCAAACGTACTGCACAAGTCAAGTGAAGTTTAATGAAGCGTTGTCTTAACTTCTGAGTCCTCTTCTATTGCTTTTCTAAGACAAAGAATTGACAATTTATGAAACTAAGACACCGGACACAGGAAAATAATATTCTTCGATGAAATAAACTGAACACAGCACTAAATTATTTTAATTATAATTAATAGAACAATGACTCTTGTGCCAAAAGTGCAGTGCAAGAAATAAACCGACAAAACAGATAAAAAAACAAAGAAAACAATAATTTATAATCTACGCTCACGCTATAAGTTTGTTGTTTTTTTTTTTTTTTTTTTTTTCTAAATTATGTTGGTGCTTGGCTCGTCAAAGCAAAAAATGTTGCAAAGAGCCGCAGGTTAGCAACTCATAGTTTAGATTTTCTTACTACTATAATTAACCTCATTAATTTATAAAATAAAATAAATTATTCCTTAAAACGCAAAAATATGAATGTGCTACTAGATGAAGAAGAGAAGAAATATATGTTTTATATTTGTTTTATTTGAAACGATAATAATAATCGAAGTGCCCAGAAGTGTGTGGATGCTCAAAATTATCTATATTGTTTGTGTGCAATTTAAAGTAAATTCTCAAAAAACGTTCAATTAGTATGAATAGGCAATATTCAAAATCAAGCAAAAATTTATTGAAAAAATTAAGTTTTTATTTGTATAGAATTAAAATATCTAAATCTAATATAATTATATGTGTCGCATTCTAAATCAAATATATCATTTTAATAATATATTTTTTTAAGCTGCCATTACTCAGATACTAACATTTCATAGATTCAAATCAAATTAAATGGGAATAGTGATCAGATCTGTTCTTTTAGAACTTCAATTTTTTGGAGACTTTGATAATAGTCACAGTTAATTTATTGCGCTTTAGATTTATATTCGCATCTGATAGTAAGTGCATTTCGTTGATGTTTAGTAGGATTAGAACTGTAATTTGTCACCTCACATAAATTTTTATTGTTCTACGCGCTGATGTTGAACAATAGTAGATTTGCAAAAGCGATTACAATGCGGTTTAGCCACCATCGAATACGCTTTGTAATTTAAACGAGTTTATACCTGCTATAATGCTGCTACATAGCTATTGACCATCGGTCCATCAAACAGAGAAAAATATTTCAAAATAATTACATAGTGATTTACATAGTAATGAAGTATTGTTCTCATTATATCAATTATTTAGTTGCAGTTTATGAACATGCAAAACTAGTAGTTTTAGTAGATTTGGTGTATGAAAGTAAAACGATCAAGGTGATTAGAAAACAATTTTATTGTTAGTTCTTTGTGTCGCATTTCCATTGGTCATATTTTAGTTGTGTTTGATTTTTTAATCCGTGTTAGATGTTATGTAATGGGTTATTAGTATAATTAACTTCAATGTTGCATTTGGCCGTTTTTTGATGCAAGAATCATGCACATGCCTGCATAATCTAAAATAAGTCTACAAACAGCTTTATTCATTATAATTGCCGTTCTGGTCAAGATTTTTTATTTTTGTTTGATAAGTCCACTGAAAACGTTACTCGTTTTTTATTACAAATAAATTACAAAAGTATTTTTATAATTTCTGTACAATCATCGAAATTAATTAGTTAATAATTATTAATTCTTGATTGAGTAACCCCAAGCAAATCAATTTGCAGCAAGACTGTAACTGACCTATTGCGGAACAAAACTGATTACACTATAGCATTCAAGAAGCAAATATACTTGTCAAAATCATCAAGACTTTCCGTTTGAATTACAAAGCAAAAACAGGTGCAGGTAAGTCGCAATGTAATCGATTTGCATATCTGCTATAGTGCAATAAAACTTTTAAATAATTCTTTAGAAATTATTTCTAAAGTTTTGTGTACATTTTAAGTTGAAAGCGTAATTCGAGAATTTTGAACTTTTCAGGTATGTTCGGTTTTATTTGACCATTGCTGGTTGCGACTGAATTTTAAAATAGAAACTGACGGAATAACTAACGAAGTTACAGTCATTTTCCTGAATTTATAAAACAATACTTAAATTTCAAGTTGTTGATTGCTAGACCGTGCTTTTCTTTGTTTCTCAAAGCTTAAATATTACATCCTAAACACGTTAGGGACGGGTGGGGCATCTTAACCGAAACCCCTATTCGACGACGGGACTTTAAGCTAGGAACGACGTGAGTAATGTAGTGCCATTCTGGTTCTTGTCGTTGGTTTACAAAAGATAGCGGGACATTATTTTCGACCGGGAGGGATGGCACAAAATAAGCTGCAATTCATGAATAGACGCTAGGCACATGAATTGTATTTTAATTTAGTATGATAGCACTTTAGAACAGTAAATTTCCGAACAAGATGACATTAACAGCTCTCGACTAATTAAGATGCGCCGAAAAAGCGTTTTCTCAACATTTTCGAGCAATCTATCGTGTTTTTGTATTTGATCAAATTTCAGTTAAGATTTCGTATATTGTCCCATAACTTCCGAAATTATTATTAGATTATTTAGCTGTCTTATTATTTAGAAATTGTGAAAACGAAATTTGTTTATGTTTAATGGTCCAAAAGTTATAATAAATATTGATTGATATAAGCGCACATTCCAAACAAATATTCATTTGAAATGTAATGAAGGTATATTTACTTGCCTCAGTATGAGTTGCCCAATGATACTAGTATTCCAATTTTCTAGTCGCATTTAATTTTTGAAATAAAATTTTTATAATCGACAAATTTAAACCTAATTTAACACATTCACGCAACTCCAATAAATGCTCTTAGGAATATGCCCTAAATTTTCAGTTTTGTAAGTTATCATTCGACACTAACACAACTCTTTGCGTGCGTTGCACTTTAATCTTACAATGCGCAAATGTGTCGTGCCTAGAATGCCGAATTGCATTTTATCCGCTGCCATCTCACAAGACCGAAACTTACTTATCTTTACTTATCTTTTGTAAACAAACCTAAGTTGCACTCAGCCCAGAGCTGAGAAGATGAGAGAGAGAGAGAGGGAGAATTATTTAGAGAATAATACGTTTGAAATTAAGTTTGTTATATTAATTTCATCAAAATAGTAACTTAGTGATTAATTTATTGTTTCAATGAATGAATTATCGTAAAAGGAATATAAATTTTAGTGCAAAATCATTTATTTATGATAGATATCTGCTGTTTGATTGTCATTCTGTACTATAAATATAATATTCCAAACTAAAGAATAATGTATCCTTGACATTCTTACAGCTTTCATGAAATTAACGTTTGCAATGGCATTCTCGTTCAGCAAATATTATTTTGTCACATCATATTGTAGGTGGGAGCACGCGTGAGACGATTCCTTGCTGTAGGTCGCCTGCGAGTCCGGTATCTTTATAGAGAGCTCGGG
>JAODIE010022326.1:0-21192 GCA_027575565.1 Diploeciton nevermanni
GTCAAAATTCCAAATAATGTGGAAATTAGGGGGTATATGTCCAAAGGGGCGGAGCTTAGTTTGCGGCTGACGTCACAGCCACGTGTTTCTGTCAGATTTTAGCGTCTTTTTGAAATATTTTGTCAATTATTTGAGTCTGGAGCCTGAAAGTTTTTGGAGTACATTTGTACTTCACTCTGTAAAGTTTGCCACCATGTTTGCCATACGATGCCACCACGTGCTCCTGTCAAAATTTCTCGTGTATCTTGTTATTTTTGTTTTTCTGTTTAATTACTATGGTTGCAATGTTTGTATTGACTTGACTAGAAAATTAGACAATACAAACAAACGACTGCTTGCTGAGAATTTCTTTTAGAACTCATTGAAAATAATACATATTGAAATCTTTCAAACCGTTTTTTATCATGCCAATATTTGGTAAATTTTCTTCTAAAAAGAACTTCTTACGCAAGCCACCACATCAGTCTAAAGAAGAAATTGATGAATTATTCTTGGAGAATCGTTCAGTGTCCATGACACTTAGTGAACACGAAGTTATTTTTGGGAAGGGTGTTTGGTCTCCTGGTTTGAAGTTAATTTTATAATATTTTCAATATTTTAAGGCTGATTTTAACATTTCCAGATGATAACAATACAAACACTCTTCAGACCACCATTCAAGCATTAAAAGCAAGTCAACAGGAATTAATTGAAGCTAATAATATGTTGAAGCTTAAGAACGCTATTTTATTAAATATGGTACGTTACAACACTTATAAATTCATATGAATCATAACACGTTGTTTTGCAGTTAACACAAGCCACAGCCGATAATCACTCAAAACAAAAAGAAATCGAAAAACTGCGCAAATCTAAATCCAAATGATCAGAATAATCAATTATATTAATCGAGAGAACATACAGAGTGGATTTGTCCTATCAACTAACGTTTCTTGTCTGCTGTAAAATAAATTTAAGTCTAGTAAATCAATCAGTTGATTAAATTGTGCATGGTACGATGTTTTTGCAATTCTACTGCAACTCTTAAGGAAGTATTTGACCAAACCAAGGAAGTTTTTGAAAATCATTTCCATTTGAAAGTAGTTTGAGTGGGTAAACTCAGAGCCAATGAGTTTCCACTCCCTTGAACGAAGGAAATCGTAAAATTTCAGAATGGCATCAAACATGTTCAAGATTATTTCACGAACGGATGATGACTTTTGATGCAGGAAACACCTGAAATAATCAAGTAAAAGGCGCATATAAATTAAGTATGACACACTTACAAGAAGTGAATTTGTCGCATATAAATAGCATGTGCATTATACAAGTCATTCAAATCGTTCACTTCAATTAGAAGGAAGCGGAATGAAGCCCAACTACTATGCAACACTTGACCAATTACATAATTTTGGAAAGTGGTCACAAATTGAGACATTAGGTGTCTCCACAGCTGAATTCGTTTATATTGCTCGGACAAATCCAACAATTTCAAATGTACTCGATGTGCTTTTCTCAACATCTTCATATCCTAAAAGGGAAATAAACTAATTAAGTAACAATCAATAAGACATTAATCTTCTACCATATAAATTTTCTGTAATATCCACGAAACCCTATGAACTTTAATCAGAAACTTGAAAATCTCTCCATATTTAGTTATAATCTTCGTGGGGAACAAAATGTTCAATGGCCATTTTGTTTCATACGTCATGGAAATACAATCCAAGGTAAAAACATCATGTAAAGTTGTAGAGCTTAGAGCAGCTTTTGCAATCGGAATATATGATAAAGAAACTTTTGTATCATCTACTTTTGAAATGCAATCTTCACTTGCCTTGCTCATGATATTGTTAACTATTTTTTGGGTAAAGAGATCGTCAAAAGCATCCAAGTCGTCAATTCTTTTAAAAAGTAGTTGTGTTAATGTACGTGCAAATCCACCATCTAGAAGAAAGTAGAAGTTTCGTAGATTATCCATGTGAATCAGATATTTTTGTTCTTTGATAAAATGGTTCAGTTGTTGCGATTTCAGCAGGGATAATTGTATGTTAATTGGGATTTGAATAGATTGCATGATAAAGTCTTGGATGAATTGAAAATTTAAAACCTGGACTTCATTCAAAGGAATTCTTAATGGGTTATCATTTTGAGATGATTCAGCGATCATTTTAGATGAGGTGCATTTCAATAAGTTATAGCTATCTGTTCGATTTAAGTGAATCCTTTCAAGTTGGAATTTGTGTTCTTTTATGTAACTAACTCCAGAAAGAACAATTTCATTGTTATCATTGTTGTCTTCTTTGCTTGACCCTTGTTTTTCTTTATTGTTAACTTTGGTTATTTCTTGCGATTTGAAAACTCCTACTGATTTTTTGGCAGACCGTGGAGATTTCGGTTTTTCAATACCATATTCAGATGCGAGAACCTTTCTTTTGTACTCATCAGCTTGTTTTCTAGTCGAAGTAGTTGAAATAGTACTTTCTTTAGGTTTATTTGTTTTAGCTAATTTAATTCCTTTAGAAATAGGTTCTTTGCATACCTTGTTCACTTCGGACTTACCAACCTTTTCCGTCTTTTGATGTCTCCTTTCCAGTTTTCTTAATTTTTGTTGATTCATTGATATAGTTTGTTTTCCTTCTGGGATATTGGTGCTCGTACTAGCTATACTTGATTTAGCTGCTTTTATTGTGCAACTTTTTCTAGATTTATTACTTCTTGTAGAAACTTTAGGTGCTGCTTTTGTGTGAGATTCTACCTTTGGTGTTTTTACTGATTCCAGCTCAGGCATTGCAATGAATAAAGGCAATACATTTGAATAGGAATATCTTAGGGGTGGTGAGAATATATCTGATGTATTTTCATCGGAAAGGTTTAAACTTTTCATAGAATCATTATGTCTGGTGATGGCTGCATTGAGTTTAGATGCCGATTCAGCTATATCCTTATAAAATGATAAAATACTCTCCCTGAAATGGAACAAATAAAAGTATTGTTTTACTTATTAGAAAACCTTACGCTTCTAGTCGATAAATCATTGATTCTTTTTCGCTAATCTCTTTGTTTCTCTTGAACGTTTTCTCTTTTGACAATTTTTCTAGCCTTTCACCTATAAAACATCAATTTAGCCTAAAACATACAAAACAAAGTGAGCTTACATTGTGTTCTCTTGACACAAATAACTTTTCTTTCAGCTAAGAAATGATTAAACCTCAACTCTTCATCTTTCTGCATTTCTAGAAGCCTTTTCAAACTGAAAAGAGGCCCACTTGCACTAATAACGTCCAATTGATAATCCTCCATGTTTGTTACCAAACTCTTCAACTGCTTCTTAGTAATGCAACACCGCATTAGACTGCCTTTTTGTGTTCCACTCAATGCTTTATAACACCGAAAAACATGAGCATCTGGTACACACACTTTCAACAAATTCGCAATCTGTCCGCATTCATAGATCTTCTGAGAGTGTTCGTAGCAGAAATTAGGGACTGCACTATCACAGAGTGTAAATGATCTTGTCCAGTATGTTCTACCACGACTAGCAAGGAACTTTAGATTGGGGCGAATGAAGAATTCTTGGTAAGGATCTTCAATAATGCCTTGGAAAAGCCATGGATTTAAAAACCTACTAAAACCGATAACACATATTTAATATAAGAGATTCTCTTCGTTAATTTCCAAATGAACAATTTACTAACATGAAGTAAATTTGAAGACAAGGAAACAACAATCCGTACAACACCATCGTTACTTGTTTATTGGGATGATTGATAACTTTAGTATAGAGTAAGTTAATCAAATCAACACTATCCACTTTTTGGGTTGTGGCCATTGAGAGTCTTTCTTTAAAAGTCCCAACTTTGCAGATTGATGCAACAATCAACAAATGTTTACAGAGTCTCTTAATATGATTGTGGAAATAAATGATACCTTTGTGACAAGGAATATTTGTAGTAGCAGCATGATAAAATTCTAAATAACGCTTCACTGCTTTGCAAAACTCCTTGAAAAAAATATATTTGTAAAAAAGGGTAAGAAGGAAGCTAACGAAGAAAGCTTACACTCAAAATAATTCCGTGCGGTTTATGAATATTAGCAGTAATCATTTCACTTAAGCCTTTGTAACAAATTCCTGCATTGATCATCAACATGGAATAATTCTTGAAAGCATCAAACGGAATGCCTTCCAAGCGGATATCTTCATTTAGCACAAAAACGTTGTCGGTAAAGCGAAAGATGTTCGAAGAAATTCCAACTGAAACAATTTTGAACCTTATCAATTCCTTTCAGTTCAGTCTGCTGGGAATTGAAGCACAAAATCCAGCTGATGCAGAGAAGAAATGGGAAGCAATGGAAGAAGAAATCGTGAAAATACATAAGTCTACAAATATCCAATTTGAAGTGTTTAAGATTCACTACGTTGATAAAACACTTAGTAAGGATTATGGTGAATTTTTATCAACATAATGAACGAACCACGTGCCATAGTGTGACTGGTAAGCCGGTCATAGATCGACATCGTACCTGCATGCAGGATTTGAATCTATAATCAATTAACCCGCGCGTTGCCAAGTGCGTTACCGAGGCGGTCAAAGTAATTTAAGTAAAGCTAAAATCAGGCTGAAATTGTTGACATACCAACTAAAAACTTCAAGTCTCTCATATATTCCTTCATACTGAACATTCTTACGCCTAAAAGACCACTGTCCTCATCCAACTCCAATTGTTTAGCCCGTACTTCTAAAATTTCTTCCACAATATTGCAAATTGTAGACTTCGCTTCCACAAGAAACGGTTTATTCTCAACAAAACTAACACCTTCATAAGACTCCCATGAATATTTCTTCGCAAATTTAGTTTTGGACCATTGACACTGTACATCCCAAATATTCTTCTCGCTACCTTCTCTTATGTCCCAATACATTTGATTAGCTGTATCATTTTCTTTGCTTGCTTTCGATTTTATTGCAGAATTAAGCTCAAAACCAGGCAATAAAAATCTACCGCGTAAAGTGCCTTCTAAATTTTCTTCACTTAAAATCTCCACAGAAGAAAATGTAGTAAGCTGAAAACCACCTAGATGCAGATTATATTTCGGAATTGTAATTGAAAGCCTTGAATGTAAGTTTTCACGTGAAGGAATATTCCTAGCAAGTTGTCTTAATCGTAATAAAAGGTGTAAGATACCATTTATTGTTGTGTCATCCAGTTCCGAGTGTGTAATGGTTCGGATACTTTTTTCTAGGATATCTGCCATTTTGGGTTGCTTGAAGATATGCTTTAAAATGTAGATCCATCCTAGGAAGTGGCATTCATAATCGAAACAGTTTTCTAACCAGTAGGGATCTAAAATTATTGCAATTAGATGAGAAAGGGAATGGGAAAATGGATTACCATAAAGAGTCGGCTTTTTAAAAAGAAGCAAATCAAATGTTTTACTTCTTAAGAGCTTAACGTTGGATAATGTAATTGGCTTATTGTTTGATTTAAGAATAGTTTCCACTAGATTTGTTATTAGTTCGTAAACACTGGGCGATTCTGTATTTTGCGGCATTTTAATGCTTTTTAATTATAGAGAAAGGAACGTTAAATTGTCATTAGGTGTTTTTCATGGATGATTAGATTTTGTATGATTATGGGAGAGAACTTGTTAATCTCTTAATAATTTCGCATATTGGCAAAATGTATCAAAAGTGGTTGCTTAATTGGGCATTTTTAATCAATACAACTATTTTGAAATTGAATATCTGATGAAATTTGTGTTCCAAATGGCTCTTGGTAATACCTGACCTAGTTTCAGGATGGCGCTGGCGTCGCTTGTGCGCAAAGTTTGCACACATGACGACGCTTTGCACCATTTGCGTCGCTGAGCCCGCGCCACCTCCAAGCCGCTCCAACCCTGCTCGGCGGAATTCAGCATTCGCCGAACCGTACCCCGCCCCCCTCGCATCCGCTGCGGCAAGGCACACTCGCACCATCGACGGCCGATCGGAGTCAAACGGAGTGCTCGCAGCGGATCCGTCCTGCTCGGTCTCGTCGCGCAGCAATTTCTACAAACTGCAGGACGCGTGTGCAACAACAATTCATTCTTTTGCGCTACTGACTTGCTTGACGAGTTGCAAGTGCCCAGAGACGGTTTCCAAATTGAGGTCAATCAGAGAAGAGCGAAAATAGTGCGAAAGTGTGCGAGGACTCACAACTGCTGTAGCAGAGGTCGTCGGAGTTCAAACCAGGAGATTAAAAGAGGTAAGGTTGCGTTACACTCTTCATATTGACTCTCTTCAATTTACCCAACAAAATGTGTTAGGAACAGATAAAAACAAATCCTTGACTTGAAACCAGTTGGAAGGAATTTGGGCAGTATGTCAATATGTCAATCAGACACTTGCAAACAACTTTTCCACTTCAACATGCTGCTCTTCATTATTTGCTCGAATCGATCTGCATTTGTTTAGTTTGTTATTCACTCTTGTTACTATGACAACGCAATTACCAAACATGTTTCTACATGTGGCCTCCTGCTTGCAGTCTGCTTTTGTTTCCTCTGCTAGTTTGAAAATGCGATCGGCATAATTATCGCAGTGTGTTACATGTTACTCGCACGAAAATAGCACGTTATGGCACGCGCACGCACGCATGTGGCGGTGGCAGCAGGAATAAATCCATAGGGCGGGCTTGCCGCCGCCGCCAGCGCCGATCGAAAAATAGAAAAGTCACGCGCTCGTCGCATTGCTGCGCGTTGCATTATCTGCGCAATAAATATTAGTCAATCATGCAATCAAAGCGTACCGATTGCGAATAGTCTCACGGACATAGGAGGCGGCGGAGGTGTTTGTGAGGAGTTTAGTGAAAGAAAGCAGATAAAAGGTGTCGGAAACTTGTTGGAGTGCTTGATAAGTAATATTCGGATAAAACTTAATTTTGGTTGATTTATTTGTAGGAAATTTATTAAACTATGACGAAATTACTAAGTATATCCAATTAAAATGACGGTTTGCTTATGAATGACATTTAATTTTCAAGAGTTTCATACTAATTAGCATTGATGTGTCTTCCTCGCCAACTTATCGCTGGATTGAGGTGCGAGTCAACTTCATGTGCATTCTGTTGCACACTTGCCTGCATTGAGCGAAAGTCAAGGTCGGGCGTGCAACCGCAGGTCCCGCAGGCCAACGCGGGACTGCAATGTTCACTGAAGCTACTTCTCTATCGATTTATTTTTATTTCGGCGTGCATGCGTGTAATGCGATTCCACTCCTAGCGAATTCGTGAATGCTACGCCGCTTTTTGCGAATTTGCTGTAAATTTAAGTGTCGGATATACGCGCCAAACACAAATAGTCATTAATTTCAGCGTCGGTTATGCACAGGGATTTCAAAACTAACTCAAGCATGTTTAAATAAATAAGGAAAGTCTGTAGAAAAAGAATGTTTTATTTGTTGGCTTAGACAAACATTGCTTTTTTTTTAATCTTGTTTATGTTAGGTCGTGAGTTTTATATTCAAAGTTTATTCCATTACGATTGTTAAATTCTTGGCACTTACTTCTTACTTACTTCTGTTTTACCCACAGACAATTTCCTTAATCGTGGAAATTAACATTTTGCGGCAGAAGACCTAAGACACACGCTAAAGCATGCTTCAATAAAAGTTTAAAACAGAAATACTAAAACTATAAAACAATCAGCAATTATGGCCCAAGTAAGAACTAAATTGATTTGCTCCACATTTTCACTCGCAATTATTAACCTCAAGTAGCAAACCAATTTGAAAAATCAATAAATCCCCATAATATTTCAATCACTAATTTGCGCGTTATAAAGACCTCGCCTACATTGATTTGAGCTGTATTTAATTACAATTTACTCTTATCAGTCACTCTTGTCACTACCGCGATTATCACGCGTATCGCTGAGCGCGTGCGGTCATTACTATTTATTTTGCTACCATTTACTAGTACTGGCAACTTGCTGCAGTCATTCGCATTCAATTGTTTTAGCACTTTCCGCCCATGCGCCTTACAACCTTCGATAAGTCAAGTAGAACAACTGAGATTATTGTTGCAGAGCCTCGTCGGCTGTTGTTCCATGCTGGCAACAACTTGGATTATTCTTCTCTGCCTCTTCACCGCGAGTGTGTATTGGGAAAGATTGTGAGACTGAAGGAGGAAGCCAGTGTAATCGGTGCTGTTTGTGACTTTGCTGCAGTGATTAAGTGCGTTAAATTCAATTAGGAACTGGGATGACCGTGCGATTATGTGTTAGTGGTGATAATAATTTGTGTTGCAACGTTCACGCCGGTGAAGAGAATTTGTGATGATGGCTTAATACGCTTCCAAGACGTCATCTAACAAGAGCTCGTGGCGTCGACAGCCACGAAGTGGTAAGTTATGTTGTTATCATCAATTGTTATTTATTTTCAAGTTGGTCAAAATATATCAACCATGTTTTCAAATTTGATGTCATCTTATTTGCCTGTATTAAACTTGCTCAAAAGTAAACTCTAACAATTTCTCATCACAGGGGTCGTGGTGACGCCGACGAACCGCCGCTTCAATGTGACGGTCGTCGCAAGCGGGCCGGCGCCTGGCGAAGGCGTCGGGGCCGCTCCACCGTCGCCTGCGCCACGACATCGCGCCGAGCACTTTGCCACCATCCCCGAGGATCACGCCCTCGAAGGCCCCCAGCCCTCTGTTCTACTCTCCCGTAGCGCCAACAATAGTCGCGCGCCGACGCCAGAACCTAACTGGGACTTTGATGATGCTGCACATAGTGATACGGTGAGCGATAAATAATCTCGTAGAGAATGAGATTGAATGCTTCAATGGCAACAACTTGTATTTCTTAGCTGGTGAATTAAGTAGTTTAAGATGACATGATTTGGCCCTGAAAGGAGCTAAATTCAAGTAATTACTATTAGTACTTAATATTGTGCTAGTTGAAGGGAGTTTTTTTTTTATTCGTTTATTTTATTTTTATAAATCTTCAAATAATTAGTTGGTGACTTTCACTTTTTGTGTTGGTTGCGCTTTATGTCGTTCCTTGCTTGACTCACAGCTGCACGCCGGGCATCATCAGCTGTAGCGGTCCCTGGTCGGTGACGCTCCCTCGCGGAAGCTCCTTACAGCTGGTTGCGTTCGCGAACGCTGTTTGCCGCTTGGTTGCGGCGGTTGTTGCTACGGCAATTCCGCGGCGCGCGAAACGCACTGACTGCCTTTTGCTGTTGGCGTCCACATCGTTGTGTTTTGTCGGTCGTGTCGGTCGTGTGCATTCTATCGACGCGCAGCATGAGCACGAGCGGTTCATAGCCGTACGCGGCGTGTTTTCTGCGCTGTACAGTGATACCTTCGAAAACAAAAAATGTTCATTAACAACGTGATACTGATTGCGAGTGAAAATCGCCATTTCATCCACCATTAGGACCTTTATAGAACACTTCTAACAGAAGCAAGGGAAACACAACACGCTTGAGTGGTGTTCTGATGGAGTAATTGCGGAAGCTTCGTCTGTTTTTATTCCTACACTTGGAATAGCAATCTGGCAACAATTGGTGTAAAGAGTGTGTGGATAAAAGTGAAATTTACGCCACGATTTGCCAGTGGGGCGGAAGCAAGAAGAGTATTTGTATGAAAATGGAGCCATTTTTAATCAGTTCTGCCAGTTTATCACAGTGACTCCAGCTAGTGTTTGTTGTACGTGGTGTACATGAATCGTTTGTTTGTAATTATACTGGGAAGGTGTGCAAATGCTCTAGCTGACTGCAGCTTGGATATTTGGACAAAATACAAACAAAACAAACCAGGTAGATGAATGCTCATTAAAAGTTGATAACAATACTGCCGTATTTGTAGCATGACTACAAACTGATAGATTCAATGGTAATTATTTAGCACAAATTATTTAATAACCCAAGATAAAACTTGTAGGTGTCATTGACATTCAATCTATGAAACAAAGCAGAACAAAGAATTGAAACCTTCTAAGTGACAAGGTTTGAATTCCGATCATTACGCTTCGAAACTCAACTGTTGTCTAGAAACTAAATTTAAGCTGAATAAGGTTAGCACGTTGCAGACTTATGATGCTATGATGTACATCAGTCTGCTACTCTGTATACAACATTCACTTGCCCATCTCATCCACAATCGTCGCAAATGTATTATAAACCAGGAAGTGCTCATCGTGAGCACGTCTATGTCGTGCTGATGAGTTGCTAGGAGCTAAAAATACGCAGGGTGAGCGTCAACGATCACAGTATAATGGCAATCGATTGTAATCTAATCGATAAACATGTCGAGAATTTACCAATTGTGGATTGTAGTATGCAAGCCAAAGCCGATTAAGTTAAATAAACAAATGAGTGGATGTGTGTTTTCGGGCATATGTTCAAAGGTGTCAATTCAGAGTGAACTTATTCGACTTTGTTGAATTAATACTGGTGTAATTTGTAAATCTTTATTTTGGGGATATACGTTCTTGCCCGTCTCGCTGCGTGATAATTGTGTCAATAAACTTTGTTTTCTTTTCTCGTGTAGTTGTCTCGTGCGTTGTCTGGAACAAATACAACATGCAAAATTAACACACGTGGTTGAAAACAATTTCATGCATGTTTTTATATTAAAGGTTCAAACTGCGGTTTGAACTAGATGAATATGTAGTTGGCTTAGGGATAGTCAACATGAAGAAGAGAACTTGATTCTTTCGTTTTTTGTGATATGCCATCTTCTGAAGGATTTATTTAGTTAAAAATTTGATAGCTTTGCATTCAGCATGATTACAGCAACAGTAGCAAAATGAATACAACACAAAATGTCCGTATCATATTTCAGGATTCATAGCAATTTAATTTCCAAGAGTTTACGATCATACGATCATAATCAATAATCAGGATTTTCTACGTTTAATTTTCAATGTTACAACACATATTTTCTCGTGGTTATAGCTATATCTAAATTAAATTATTTCAGATTGTAAATTGCGCAAGAACATAACATTACTGCAGCATGTTACATTTAGTTACGTTCGAGCGTTTATATATGCCGCACACATTCGCATAAGGCAAAGTTTAATCGGCGGCAGGTAAGGCATGTTTTATAATAATGTTGTATTGTAACCTAACTGTCCAGTTCTAGTTTACTTAGCGAACGTTTTGTTTCGCAACGATTGTGCAAATTGTAGACCTGTGAGCGGAGATGTTCGCGAGGTTGACACTGACGTACACGATTTGAATAAATAATTGATAAATTAAGTGTGGGAGGAAGAGCCTTGTTGGCAAAGACAATTGTTTATAGAAATGTGTAAGGAATTTATTGAATTTAATTAATGAGGCACTTATTTACCTGTTGGGACATTATGTCAGCGGTGCAAGCTTTTTTAAAATAATTTTAAATAACTTTGCTACATGATTAATTCAGTAATTACAATTCAGTTCAACATGGTTCAGTTCAGCAAGATTGAATTTTACAAGCTATAAATAATTTTTGCAGACAAAGAATTGTTTTTAGCCTGGAACAGTAAACGCCAGCAATAAAAATAAGCTTTTCGTATAAGCAAAGTGCAAAAATAAGGTTGAAAATTTAACGCTCTCATTTAATCTCAAAATAATTTATACGCTTTAAAAATAAACTTGGAAAATACTTTAGTAGCATTTAATTAGTCTACTTCTTCATGTTTATGTTTTAATTCATATCAAGACCAAACCAATTGCTCTCCATCCCTAGTATACTCAATAAAGCTTTAATTTACCCCAGACTTGAACGCGATATCGTCATTTATTAGCTTGCAACCTTGTGTAGCATTGCTCGTTTGTCCACTTTGTCTAGAAGACATTCCTGTTCATTACACCACTGTTGTCGGTGCGTTTGAAGTAAGAAAAAATACGATGCAGCTATATTTAGAAGATTGAACTTTGTTCCAAATTAATTAGGTATCGTTTAGCAGCAGGCATTTCAGTTACCAGTACCACAGGTGTTTCAATAATGACTAGGCAATTTATTTATGCACGTTTTCTGCCTTTTGCATCGATTTATGACTAATATATATGTGTATGAAATATGCAGATTATAATAGAACAATGCTGTTGATAGGTCTTTTAAAAAGACACAGTGAGATCATAATAACACAAATTGTTGACGATATATTGTGCACACGGAAACTACAAGCAATTAAATTGGAAAACAATTCAGAGTATTAGTTTTTTTTATCGAAATTGTTTGTATGTTGTTGTCATCAACAGTAGCAAACAATGAGAGTGACTTTCAGCACATTGTAACTCAATTCTATGATAAATTTAGTGAATGTTTATGAATTGTCAGCCTATTGAGATCACTTTAGTAATTGGTGCGTGCCAGTTGAAAATCTGAATAGTTTGTCGTGAAAAATGGAATTGTTGCGGGCTGAAATATATTAATAATTACCGCAACACTTTAATTATTATGCGTTGGAGGTAGTAACAATTGTTTGCATACTATTATTGCAGTTATGATGATGAAATGAATTAGAAATAAGTTTACAGTTTTGGTATGAAACTTGTCATTGTTGAGGACAAATTTCAGGTGGTTTCTTCAATTATAAAAGGTTGTTGTTGTAAGCATTACTGTGTATTTAGTCCATTGTTACCACTTAGCAGTTTATGGCCACTCAACATTATTTGGAATTTATGTTTATTAGTGTAGTTTGATTTTGTTTATTTATATTTTGAAGAGATTCTATTAACACGTTAAAAATTTATTATCTATTCTTACTCTATGGTCAATGAATAATAACTCGTCGCAGGTATCATAAAATTATTGAGATTTTCACCTATTCAGTTACTCATTTATTATGTCATTCTTTGTGCGATGACTTTGACCATTCGTTACGCATAATAAATCAACATTGACAGAGGAAGGTTTCATAAACGCTAGTCGCATTAATTGAAAATAAAATGAATCTACATAGGAATTGTTAGATAAATATTTGTGTAACCATGAATTCAAGTGAAGTCGGCTACGAGGCGACCACAATGAAAGTGAAAAAAGTTATAAATAGCGATAATAATTTTCTTCTATTGCAATGGTTGCGTGCTCTCGACGTTGACATTAGAATCGTTTTCAATAAAGCCAATGTAGCGTGTAAGTATTATACACTTCCGAAAGGAATTGAGCATAAAGGATGCGAGAATGGAAAATTTATTCGTTGTGGATGCTTGGGAGAGTAGAACAGTAAATTTATCATGTTACTCAATATAATGGCAATCATGTAGTGACAGCATACGTCGAGTACATCACAAACACAAATATTTGCACATTTTTGCTTGCTTGCTTTGATTCCATATTATTTATTTGGTGATAATGAAATTCATAATTGACACCTTCATGTTTAGGCTAACAAAAAACTATTTTAGAATAATTTAAACTATAGGCTTTTGAAGCTTAACTTATTCACATTCATTTTACCTAATTTTTGTGCCAAACTATTTTCTCAATTACTTCCAACTTTATCAACTCGCTGTCAGGCTAACAACATAAACTTGGAACATGTATGAATTATTACATTTGCTGTAATAATATCCAGTCAGTCGTCAAGCTGTCTACTGACATTACTTGGATTGAGCCACGTTTGCAGCACGTCATGTCGACGACTAATTAACTACCTAGTTGGCAAGCGCGTGAATGGTTAACCGGGCACGTATTGGTTAAAAAATAGTTATTTTGGTGGTCACACTTTGGCTTAGTTTTGATTCAATTGTAAGTTTTCTCAGAGTTTCGGTTATTTCTAGGTGGAGACTGAAATGATTTAGGGTTTGATACTGTCACGACTTTTCACTCATAGCATCATATTTCACCAATGCATTCATAAATGAAGCGACGTTTGAAAATAACAGGCGCATTTTCGAGGAACTATTTTTCACCTGGCACGAACTTGTAAAGAAAGCAAATGAAACCTAAAATTGTTGACTGACTCAGCTTCTTGACTTTCCACGTATTATAATTCGTAATGTCGTAACTTGGAATTATTTGCTACATAAATCAACAAAGTGGTTTCTCTCTGCTGGTAGCAACTATTTCGGTTTGAAGTTGAGTTACCAATTAGCTTCACTTGACGAAGATCAGCGGGTAATAATTATCTCTCTTAATTGCACGTTAACAGTCATGTGTTCACCGCCAATCAAACTGGAACATTTCTAACATTCTCAGTCTATAATACACTAGTAGTTCTTGAAAAATGGAAGTGGGAAATACCAATATATTTAAGGTGAATGTATGAAATCGTTGCTGCCTGACTGATAAAAGTAGTAAAGTACGTAGACAAACTAGAAAATTGAGTTTTAAGATAATCTAAAGCTTGTGATAAAACGATTCCACGTGATAGATATTTAAATACATTCACGTGCAATGAGGTGATAATGATTTTAAGTAAAACGAATGTATAGGATGTCTAAACCTGATTTAAGCTACCACATGCTATAAATAAATCACAGTATTGTTACTCTCGCATGAACATCGATTTGCTTGCGCGCTTGTGTCTGGTTGCTGCTTATTAGTTGTCACCTTTGAGTTGATATACTTCTGGAATTGCACTATAACTTGAGGTCCTTGGACTAAAATGTAAAAAGCGTTATGATAATGATGTTTTTGCAACAATAAAAATTGCAATAACATACAACTTTATCGATAATTATATTTCTTTTAAATTTTTGCGTTGATTGAATCAATATTAATGAAAAAGAAATCCATTTCATTGCAGCTATAACTTTGTAGGAATTGTGTTCTCAATTTATGCAATTTGTTCTTCGAAGAAATAGTAACTCCGGAACTTGCTTTCAGTTGAACAACCCGTACATTAAGTTCCTTGATGTAAAATCAATAATTGGGCATTATTATTACGGCAATGCGGTTGCAATTGCAGCAACTAGCACATTAAACTCGAGCTTTACCATCATAAAGCAGGATACACGCGACTTTACTTCTGTTAACTCCAACTGAGCCAACGAGAGAAGAAATGACGTAATATCGGAAATTTCCAATGTTTTTTCAACACTATTTGAGGCTTAAAGTGGGTTATGTCACCTATGGAATGAATTGAGACTGAATTCAAATTTTTGTTTTCGAATTGAAACAGGAAAAACAATCTTACCGGTTGAGTTAAAGTTGTAACATGCGCGTCCTTGAGCGCTAAAATATATTTTAAAACCAAAGCAAAACATATGATTAACATATTTATGTAACTTCAGATTCATTTACCAGTTGTATCTAGATTAATTGAATATGGATTAAAAAACTTTGGAGCTATTAGTTTATAGTGAATGCAAATATGGTCTTTGCTGATGTCTGCATGTTGATTCATTAGGATGTTTTGTTAGGATACGATTAGTTACCAAGTGAACAAAATGGATTCCAATGGAGTCACGCTTCATAGCAAACGCCTCTATGACAATCGCCCAATGCATCATACAAACTCCACGCTCGATTCGGACGATTCTGACATTGAAGACGATCTTGTCAACACCATCAATGAGAATATAAAGGGCTTCCTCGAGAGTGACAAGTCCGAGAATGTCCTTCAACTATACTACAATCACCAACAAAACTTACCCAGTACACGGCATCTTAACCAACGTCGACTGTCTCAATGCCGAGAAGAAGACGAGGAGGAAGAGAGGAAGGACTCCAATAAAACTGAACTGGAAGCCATCTCCGGATCGGAAAAGTCACTCTCCGAATCGTCTTCCAACGGCTCCAAATGCTCTGTGATTGATACAGTCTCAGGACCAACGCATAAATTCGTAGTGACCAAAACTAAAGTGGAAGACACTACACTAGCCAAAAACAAGAAGAATATCGATGGGTTTACTAACGGCAAGCAGCATGCTCAGAATGGCAGCGAGAAAACTGTAGAAAAAGATACAGTTGATGAAAATGGTGCACTGTCAACCAATGTGACGAATGCTGTCAAATCCGGTAGGCCTATGACGGAAGCAGAGCGCATTTTTGCTACCCGCAAGTACTACCAGTCCAACACGGTACATTTTCCAACCACGGACCCCAGCCGGCCATCGGTGTACAATATTTTCAGTAGGACATCAACCTTGCAGAGCCCGCACTATGATTCGCGGTATTTTGACAGCTCGTTGATTGCGATGAAGAGCCAGACGAGCAGTTCCAGTACAATTGATTGCGGTGGGAGTGTCGAGGATGTTTGGGTGAAGAGGAATTATACAGAGGAGAAAAGAGTAAGTTGTGTTTTGAATACATTTTTACAAAATGGTACTTGTGAGGTGACATTGTCATGTCAAATACGGTTAGTGTACCCATAGTAGAAATTTTAAAAGTGTTTATAGCTATGCATAGCCATATCAATTTCTCGCTTTTATCTCATTTCGCCGTTTTAGTAGTTTGCCCAGTGAATTAGTGAGTAAACATTAACGAGGCGAGGCATGTTAATTTACGCCACACGCTTGTTTTAAGTCAAGGTCACCAAGAGGTGATAAACCGGCCCATTATACATGCAGACAGCGCTAGTTGGATGTAATTTGCACGCAATATTTGCGTTCAATGTGTCGCCGACGCATTCATTTCTTGATAAAATTTGCACGCTTTGTTCTCGCGCGCGCAAATAATATTTTCCTTGAGTTGCTAATAAAAATGCATTAAATCTACCAGATAAACAGGAGACCCACAAAGTCTGAACATGCTTCATTGGATGCGAGTCTTGAATTTTAGTCGTTTAGTCTTAAATGAAGGGATGGTGGGTCTTTAAAGAAATTCTATATAATTAACCCCACATGGAGAGGAGTCGCAAGTTCAAACAAACACGACGCGAATTTACGAGTCATTTGTTTGTTTAATTCTCCGACTGTCTAACAGTTTATTACTGTTTATGCATATTTATCTGCATGATGTGCGCACATCTTTCACACTCATCTGATAAACATGCGCCATGTTTTGCGACTGATGACAAACAGGACAAAATGGCATACAAACAAATTCATTTTGCCAGCTGATGATGATTCAATGCATTTCGATGAGAATTCATTAAAGTTAATTGAAATCATGTTGTTGGTATGAATGCAGTTTGATGCTTGAAATATCCATGTGATACCAGTCTAGAAAATTAGATTGTTAATTGATGACGCGTTATTTAAAATAATAGTTTTATTTTACTCTAGACTCTCTTTTTATGTGTTTCATGCTTAAGTTTTCGTCTATTTTGTCAGATCTTACAGCGTTTAACATTTCGCTTGTTTCTTAAATTATATTAAATATTAATATAGTTCTATAATTTTATTCAACTATCTCGAGTTTTTCGGAAGTTCAAAGCATTTCGTGAGGTATATCACTTTTGTCCCGCGCACATATGGATTCATTGTCACGTCCTCATATCACATATTCTCTATTTATTCATATAGTATAACTTTACAACTGAATATGTAAATTCAACTCGATTGTCCTCGTTAGCATTCGCCGCCACTGTGCGTCATTCCCCACTTTATGGCACTCCCTTCAGGGTCTACGAGAATTGGACTGTAATCACATTTATGATGGATGTTGTACATGTGTACGATGATGGAGATGAATGTGGGGCAGACATGAAAGTGATGATCACATAATAAAAATACTGTTGATTTCTGAATGATGATTTTGCACAGTCTCAATCTTATCGGGCGTATGACGAAGTGTGAAATGTGGATTGAGATTAAATAAAGACTGGGGGTCAGTTACATAGTGGTCATCATTCTAATATGGTTGCTGTGTGCTCGCTCGTTGCTTAAATTGTAGTTAGTTGGAAAGTGACAAGGTGTTATAATGCGTACGCGGAAGCTAAAGAAAACACTACCTTTTGTAAGTTTGTAAAGACTAGCCAATTAAAATCGATTTATACTCCAATTAAACTCAATTAATTTGTCAATTCACTGCAATTTGTCACATGCAAGTAGATCAGAATCAAATTAAATTCGATATGGTTAAATTATCATGTTAATTTTAAGTAAAATCATGTCTAGGTATAAATTATTTTCGTACAGCTGACATTTCTAGGTCCTAATTTACTGTATTCAGTTACTGTCACGGAATATATTTATCGATGGTTCGAGGGTTACTGAACCCTGGCCGAAAAGCGAAAATCTGTGTCGCGGTGAGCGGCCTCAGTGGCGGTTCAATCGATATGTGCCAATGGTTCATTGCTTTTCCAAATTGCTAGAGAAACGATGTTTGAATGGGGCAAATTTAAGAGGTAAAAATTGTTCAGATAGTGATGGCTTTGTGTGTCACGGGACAACCGCTAAATGTTAACAATACATGTGGAATTTAAATATTCGTTAAATTGGAGGGAGGAATAAAATACATATGAAGTTTATAGAATTTTTAAAATTATAATTTAAGTATAATTTATCGATAAATTAAAATTCAATTGTGTGGAAATAATTTTGTTTTTCTCTAAAAATGCAATATTAAAACTTGTTATCCCAGTAAATAATTAATTTGTGAATCTGCCAATTTAAGTTACGTTTATGAGTTTTTTAATTGATTGATTGCATCTCGAACGGAAACAAATTAGATAAAATTGCCAGTTTTTAGTTTGAAGCCCATACAATTCATCAGACTATTTTGTGCATAGTTTGCATACGAGATTACTGTCACACGCAAATACGCACACCTTGTCCTCTTCCGCGTGCAGTAGCCGTGGTCGGCTTGTAGCCACGCGGGTATGCACCACGTGCGCGAATAATTGCGCACCGAGAATGTGCGAATGCATATTTTCGCAAACGCGCTATGCTATTCTATCGCGGCGCGCCAGATTCACATATTGCATTCGTTCGAAATTCCACCTCGGAAGTAAACAAGCTGTAAACATACGCAATCTAGGAACCAATGGTGATCACAATTGTATGTATTGCACATTAAACAAATAAATTCATACTATATTTCACATCAAACTTGTTTTAATAAAATCTTACGGGTAAATAATTTGAGTATGTCTCGTGTATAGTGTGCGTTTTTGCGATTAATATTTTACGTAACAATCAAATATTAACTACTTATCTGGTGCACGTGTATGCATATTGAATGCATGCACAGTTGCGAGTAGGAATCATATTTGTCGCTTCTTGCGACGCTGCTGCTGTCGCTTTTCACTTGGCGTTGCACTTTCGGTGGCGTCGTGTAAGTGTTGACGCGTAATGCAATATGCACTGTGCAATGTCGGTCGCCGCGGCGTGAAAATACCGTTGGGTGTTTAATCCAATCCGGTAGTTGGCATTGTTAAGTCCTACCGAATTAGTAGCAGGTTGATAGTGCAGAAAACGAGCTAAATCGCAACCGCATCTGAAAGAAAGTGTATAACATTTTCTGTTAAAGCATTTAGTTATTTTGTCCAACTTAGGAAAGAGTTTAACATGTCTTGGAAACGCCAATATGAAGCACTCAATCTCGGAAAAAACAATAGACACTTATTGCGTTCTTTGTCTGTAGGTTGCCAGCAATTTGTTTTTTTAAATATGCAAATGCAAATGGATTGTTTTTATTAATATGCATTGTGATTTTAGGAGTTGGGCTCACAACCTCTCCCCACACTGACCGACGATGGTGATCTCCAGCCCATGCCACGGCCCCGCTCCGGCACCTGGGGCGCAAAGGACTCTCGCAAAGAGAAAGACTCCAAAGGCAAGAAAGATAAAGCTGCTAAAGAACGCGATAAGGAAAAGGAGAAGGCTGAGAAGAAGGAGCGTAAACGGGAGAAGGAACGAGCTGCACGTTCTGGATCAGCATCGAGAAGTAACTCGGCGGAGAGGCGAAAGTCTGGTGAGGATGTACAGAGCCCAAAGAAGGGTAGTATGCTGGACGCGTTTAGAAACAGATCACATTCAGATGCTAGCAAGAAAAGGGGACTTGCTTTAATGGCGACGATGAAGAATATGGCCTTAGTAAGTGTTGATAAAAAATCAAATCATTTGAAGTTTTCTAATATTGACAATTTTATAAATTAAATAATATTTTTAGCATACTGGTCTGATGCATGGTAAACCAAAAGCACCTCGTGATGGTTCCGCCCATCCTGTCAGAGACGGTTCTTCACATACACAATATTACCACACGGTAACAGCCGCTTCTTCAAGCAAAAACCCAGTTACTAAAGTAATGGACATCTTCAGAAACCGGTCGCATCAGAGCGTGCCTCCAGAAGACAGACGGAAGGTAAGTGTCATCATTAATATTTCTCCAAAAATGTTTTCATTGCATTATGAAGTAACTGCACTCTCACATCAGACAAAGTAATTGCTTTCCTCACAGCTTCCTCTGTGTCATTCATTATATAGACCTTCATTCCCGAAGTTTCTAGCATTTTCCATGCGGCTTCTTCGTTGATTCCCTTGAGGCGCATTACAATCGGGAGTTTAAGCTTTGTGTCTATGAAAGACTTTGCAATCTGCGTACAATCTTTGTTCCAGTTGACATTTACCAAAATCAGTGTGATTCTTGCGTTGGTAGTTAGTGCTTCTATCGCAATATGGATATTATTATTCTTCTCGTTCGTTTCTAGATTGTTGGTAGTAAGGTTTAGATTGGAAAAGTTGCCGGGTTTACCACCATATTCTGTAAGTAAATCGTTGGTGGCCATTGCAAGACCTGCACCATCGACAATACTTCCAATGTTACCATCCAGCTGGATGTAGTTAATTTTATCTTGGAGGTTCTTCTGTAGGCTTCTCGTGTCTCTCATATTAGCAAGGAGTTTCGAGATGTGCGGCAGTTTTAACGCTGCATTGTCAATCGTTATCTTCACGTCGAGGCAGACAATATCGCCATAGTCACTTAAAACAAGTGGGTTTACAGCTAAGTAAAGCATATGGAATTTCCTAAAAGCTTCCCATAAACTATCAATTTCTTTAGCTACCTTATTATCATATTCTCCACCAAAGCTTAATTTCTTAATTAAAGTATTAACGATTGATTCAGGGATCTTGTCAGTAAGTCCTATTCTGTAGACAGCCATTTGTCTTTTGCTACTTTTTGCAAGGCTATATTCTTCATCAAAATGGATATTACTTTCGTTAGAGACATAAATTGAAGGACCATGGATTGGATCTAATGTGAAACATAAATATTTCTGTTCGGAAGCGGGCAAACTTTCTGCAACAATTACTTTATCTACTAAAACTTCTTTGAGTTATTTCCACAGCTTCACATCGACTTTTGGTAATATGAATAGCACCTCTAAATCCACTAGTGAAAATC
>JAODIE010022337.1:0-21149 GCA_027575565.1 Diploeciton nevermanni
TAATCGTTTTTGCTGTTTAAGATGATTGCAGGAACAACATCACAAGTTAGTATGTTATTTCTGCCTGTTAATATGAAGTGTGCATTCTGCTAGGGTCATGCATATACACTAAATCAACTTATTTTTAAGTGTTTTCTTATTAAGAAATTCAAGACATTAATGACTACAATTAATTTCATTAAAATTTTGAATACGTTAGTAATTGTATATTATGTTATTTTCTTTATCGTTAAAGTACTTAACTAATTTTTTTGGTAGTTTTAAATTACCAAAACTAACAAAATATTTAATTAATCTATTTTTAATGATATGCTATTAATGGGTGTTAGCACCTTGTTGGTTATCCATGTTGACAATCCCATGAAAACACCTCCAAAGTGTGTTATTTTCCATTGTCTGACAAATTTTTTTATATCAACATCTGTTAGCGCTCGTTGAGGTAGCGCTTGTTTTAATTAAAGTTTTTTTTTTATTCAAGTAGTAACTATTTGGTTGAAGGAATAATCCATATCATTTTTTATTTCGTTTCACATATAATCTTTTACCTAGCGCAATGGATTCCATATGTCTATTATGTCGTTCATCCTCTTCTAATTTTTGTTGAGCAGTTTTTGCTTTGTTTACAGCCGTTGCTATAGATGAAGCACCACCGGCTAAAGCTCCTAATGCGCTTAATCCGGCAAATATTGGTATTAACGGGAGAATGCCTCCTGTTTTTGGTATAGGTATAATCCTAGATGGACGAATATTTTTAGATAAACGCACTGCTTTCAATGCAGTATTGGCGACAACATCTTTACAGCCCCTTTTTTTAACTGCTAGTTTTGCTTTACAAATAAGTGATGTTAACGAAGTTTTCTTTACTTTCCTACGCCGGACACTTATTTCAAGTTTACGTTTAGAATGCATTATTCCAGTTACACTTAAAGCTTCAAGTCGTTCTCTAAGCCGTGCGTTTTTGGCGCCTACTCTAATTAGAGTTTTGTCACGCAATACTTTATCTGCCTGATGTCTTTGTGTCGATTTATATTTGTTGAATATGCAATTTCGTGTTTACGACACGCTTTGTCCAGTTGATTAATGCCTCGATCATCTCGTTCTAGACGCGTTTTCAATTTTGTACCCGGTCCACAGAAATTGTATAATGGTATGTGTGGTTCTACCGGAAGTTAATTATTGAGAGTGTTTACTAATCCATGACCTTTTCTACGCTTGCCACCTAAATGGAAATTAATTAGGATCACTAATAATCTGCTTTATTTATAGGCGTTATTGCTCAACCTACAAACAGTTTGCGATTGAAGCTTTAAAACACAAGTTTGCTTTATTTAAAGGTTTCAACATGTTAAAAATTCAAAACTTTGATAATTTCATACCACACCCTAAATCGACTAAATGTCGACATGGAAAAATTTTACTATCATCAATTCGTGCTCTAATATGTGGACCTTCTAATTGTAATAAAACAAACGTATTGATTGATTGACACTTTATTGATTGAACCAAATGGACTACAATTTGAAAACATTTATGTTTACAGCAAAATCTATTTCAACCAAAATACATGTTTTTAAATAATCTAATGACATCAATTGATGATATTGGTTACTATGAATTTAATGAACGTAAAACAGTTGTTAAACCCTCAGATGTAAGAAAAAATTTCGTTTTAATATTTAATGATATTTTTGTCGGCGAGAAAACCGATGTAATTAAAGAATATTTTTCACATGGACGAAACAAATTAGTAGACAGCTTCTTCATATGTCAAACGTATGGGCACATACCAAAGCATCTTGTTCGTGATAATGCAAATTTAGTATTTTTATATTCAAGCAAGCAATTAAATTTAAAATTTATTTATCGAGATTATGTAAACACATACATGTCATTGGCTCAGTTTCATAGCATTTGTGCAAAGTGTTGTAATAAACCATATGGTTTCCTGGTTATTAATAAAGATGAAGAATTAAAAAAAAAACGTTACCGTTGTGGTTTTAATAAAAATGTGATGTAAAGATAAAATTCTATAGTGTCACGACAACCCTAATCATGTATGCACATGTCTTGACAGATAATGCAAACGCACTTAAGCGACGCTTGCTTGCAGTTCGTGCTAGTCTAAAAACTAAGCTCGCTCTGTTGAAAAAAAACAACGGAATAATATTGGTTTTGCTTACAGACCGTTGGCATCTGTTTTGGCTGAAACTCTAATTAAACATTCATCTAGCGGTGGCATCCAACCACAACAACAACTGCCAACTGTAAAAGTGGAAAAAAGAAAAAAACGGAAGCAAATATAAACGAACTAATTCTACCTAAATTTACAGCGCATAAGGAATGATTGTTGAGAAAACAATTTTACAATAATCCATGTATGAAATTTTTTCCATCATCAATATCTAATAAAAATGAACGACGGTTTTTTTCCACTCTTTGCTACAATAAAATTACCAATAACGATGATGATAATGATGTGGTATTTGAACATACTTCTCTTAACAATGCATACATGGAGGAAAGAACGGAGAATGAAATAGAACCAATAGATTTATATATAAGTGCAATTCCTGAATCATCAATTGTTGATTATTTCACACAATTTCATCCTTTACCTAAAGAATATATTGAAGGCAGAATAAGAAACGCAGAGAAAGGAGTATATGATGATAATTATGTAAGACATGATTTAGTAACAAATGAAATTTTATTTGGTAATACCGAATTAAAATTTTATGATTCTGAATCGCCTGATTTTAGAGTTGACAATTATCATTTTCATGGAACACAAGGTTAATTTGAGCTTATATTTAAGAATAATTCTAATACTAATGAAATTACTGAAAATGATCAAAAACAGAGCTAATTTTGAAGAAAACGCTAGTCAGATTGGCAACGAAGGAAAAAAGTATACACATTTTGTAAAACCTTCTTTAGCTAAAATTGAAGAACGCTATAAATAACATACAATACATGGTGGAGGAGTATGTATGCAATACAACCGCAAGCCTGTTGAATATATATATTGGAATAATCCAAATAAACTAGTAGATAGATTAAGATTATTGTTTGTATCAAAAGCTAGTGAAAATAATGCCCATACCAATTAAATTAACAGCATTCTTAAGGAATTAAGAAAACGTAAATTTATATTTTAAAATGAATAGTAAAGTAGATTTAAAACATAAACTAGTTAGCGAATTGCATAAATCAGCTTGAAGAACATTTATACGACGACATGTTATTGTTAAGGGATTAAATAAAACACTTTAGGCCGATTTGGCAGAAATTATATATATGGCAGAAAAAACAAACAACATAAATATATTCTAGTTGTTATTGATGTATTTAGTAATTACGTGTGGGCTTTGGAAATAAAAAATAAAAGTGCAAAAGATACGCTAGTGACCCGGATTCTATTCACCGCGTTTTGGATATTCCGTTTTCCGCATCTGATGTGATGCGAATATCATGTAACCAAGTTACATATTAAACTAACACAATGTATAGAATTCTTTGAATAATCTCAATTAGATTATTGAATTATATCTTTCATACCCAAGAAAAGCAAAAGCAAAAAGCAACTGAATCATATTTGCTTCACTTATAGGCGTTCTTCGTATGCTCTTTCAAATACGTTGTTTAATTAAAATTGATTAATTATATACAGAAAGTGTAGAAGCAAAGAAAAAATAGTGAATTACTTTGTAAATTTTAATTGCAATTGATCTCATCTTTTATATCCTAAGCTAGTATATAAGTACTAATCAAGAAAAACTCTCATGACCAATTGGATATATTGGAAACCCTGAAACATGCTACGTTGCTAAAATGTACATAAACTGCAATATAAAACTACCTAAATAGTAGAACAGGTAGTATACCCTACCTTTCAAGCAGGATTTTCCCTGTATCAACAAATCTATCGCGTCACTCATCTTTTTTTGCGATGAGTTGGTTCTTAATTCTATCGACGTGTTTCCACAGCGTTCTCTTGGCTACCTAGTTGGTTTAATACGGCATGCACGTCTCAAATCTGCGTGGTAGATTCTATTCTATAGGCTCTTCAAAACAAACCAATTAAATCTACAGAAAATTGTAATAATTTTGGAGTCAACACCAAACTACCAACGATTATGATAAAACCTTTAATTCTGTTCAGCTTGTGGCCGTAAAAAGAACCTATTTTTATACCTTTCCCGAATGCTGTTTGGAGGTAAGATGCCTATTATTATCATATGTTTGATTCTGTTAAATGGTTGCTACAAACGAGCTTCAATAGCTCGTACAAACCACCCTGCCGGCCCCGAGCTTTAGTTTAACTGCTCTACACGGTTGCTGCTATAAGCGCGACGATGTGCTATGTATGTTAGCACACGTTATTCTATTAGTAACCACTCGTAGTCATGACTACACATCCGTAGTTACAGCACACACCCGTTGTCATGATAACACTTTCATAGCCACCTCATCACATACTTGAGGTAGGAGTTTTCTTAACTCATGGCAACGCCAGACAGCATCTAACATATATATTATTATACTGTTCAAGTACTTATAAACGTTTCTTTTTTAATTCCCAATCATTTCCAAGTAGACAAACTTTGTTCCGGGACAAAGTAATAAAATCAGGACAAAATCACAAGATGTACCATAGGTATTACAAATGACGTCAGTGATTAGGACACAATTTGCAGGTAATTGCAAACAATAGAGTCATCATGTTTTATCAAGTGGTGAATATTTTTATACCTTGGGATGTTAGGTTTGGACATCCTTGTAACTGCTTTCTCTCTGGAACACTTTTTAATGTTTTCATTTTAATGTATTTGGTATAAATCTACAATTTATTTTACACAACTATTTACGTACAAGCGGTATTTAACAGGTTATGCTCAATATCGCCACTTTAAATCTAAACAAATGTACTTTACATATAAAAAGCAATGCTGGTACAAACATCAAAAATTTTTTAAAAACCATGCTCTTGTGTAGATTGATGTTAATGTTAATCACAATGTTAGCAACTAAGCCTTGTATTTATTATTGTATTCTAAAATCCACCCCAGCTGTCCACATTGATATGTAAATTGTGATCGATATGACCGATAGGAATGCTGACCAAACGTACACGAACTTCACAAACTATAATTCATCGTGAATATCATCTGAATGTTGTTCAACTATATAACAAGCTGCTGGTGTGGTAAATTCAAACAAGTACTTGCATCGGCTTGGTTCCGACACTGCGACTAGCTTAGTTTTACTGTTGCAAGAGATTAAAACTTGGGTGGAACGAGAAGAACCATTTCAACAAGCCTGACCATGATCATACAACATGCTTTCGTAGATATTACTCTCTGGCCCAGTCCATTTAGTCCACGTTCTCAATCTGGTATTCATAGCGTTCGATTTATATTGCGAACTGAAGTTTCTGCATTGCTCAACTCGTTACGTGCATGTGTGGCTTTGGCGACTAGTTTCTGAGTCTCTTCATCATATTCCACTGTTCATCGCCAGTTTCTTTGTCTTCTTCCTTTTCTTCATTTTCATCCAATGGTTTGGTTGTTGGCTCTAAAAAACATGTTTTTAACATACCAAAATGACATAAGATGATGAAAATTATACCTCCTTTAAGCTTGTCTGTAACTTCCATAACATCATTTCCAAGTGGTACTTGTTTGACTTGACCAACACCTGCAGGTGATTTGAATCTTCCTTGTTCCTTCATCATGATTGGTTTAATCATAGGCCAGGCATAAATTATAAAATCCTCTATATTTATTGATTCCCTGTTGTCTAAATATGACTTGGCTTCCCCTTCACTGACTGAAATACAAATTTTAAAAAAATCAATATAAAATATTATTAATATTTCAACAGATTACCTTCTCCATTTCCAACACTATCAAATGCTTGCCCAGTTTGCAACTCAGAGACACTTAATAATCTATCAGCATTGCTATCAAACTTCTAAAATGTCTCAGTAGCCTCTTTTCTGTTCAACTCTGCTTCCACAGCAGCTTTCTTTGCTTTGATTTCATCCTCAATCTTTCTATACTTGTTGAACGTCACAATTTTTAATTTAGCGCCTTTTAGGTTATGCGCCCTCTTCATTAAATCTATTGACTTGGCTCTGCTGGCGGTACTCGATCTACTTCTTTGTGGTTACTCGTGCCGAGAACACGCATAATCTTAACAATACTCCTCCAAAACTACACTCTCTAATTCCTCAACTGTAATGTCAATTTGAAGAAACACTTTCGGAGCATTCACACTAGAAAAAATAAATATACAAAATGGAATAAACTATTGTTAACAATGAAATAGATGTAACCAGCCAGCTCTTGTGACACGATGCAATGTTGTGGGTTTGTCATTGTCATAATAATTTGGATTAAGACTATTATCAAGTGCAACTTGTACTTTTATTGGATCATCATCAATCCAAACTAGAACATCGTTAAATGATTAGTCATTTTTATGTTAATGCTAACAATATTGACATACCTCCTTTGCCCATTGCTACTGTAAATAATTTGTTGTATTGATTCCTAATGTCTGTTTCCATGGTTAACTGAGGGCAAAACTAACATATGAAAATTGTTCAAAAATTTAAGCAAATCAAGCTAGGCCAACCAATATACTGAATGGCTATAGTTGATAACTGAAGAAGTAGATTCATTGATTGCCTATCTTTCATAATTTAGTTTAAAACGCCTGAAATAAACAGAACTTATTTAAATTTTGCAATAAATTCACAATACTTAGGTTTTGCTCGGTAATTGCAAGAAAATAACGACAATAACTTATAAAAAGTCTTGGAGATAATAGAAAAATAAAACATTTTCAATCCTACTTGACATTAACGATAAATATCATAACCAACATTTTAATCTCCGGCAAACCCGTCAGTCGTGGGACATTGGGTTTACGTGTAAGTTTATCTTTATCAGTGCTTATTGTGTAAATTATCGCTGGGAATTAAGTGCCCAACTATTATAAATTACTTTATAATAATGGATCAAAATCGATCAGCAAGAAAATTGATGCTGTTGGCAGTAGTTTCAGTTCTAGTTTTTAATGTAGTCAGAACAGAAGTGCCACGACGGCGCGGTGTATCTTTATCACGAGCTGCTCTTTATCACCCTACGAAAGATTTTACATGTTTCGATATGTCACTTACAATACCGTTTGTACAAGTAAATGACAAGTACTGTGATTGTCCAAATAGAAGCGACAAACCAGGGACGTCAGCGTGTCTGAACACTATGTTCCATTGTACAAACGCCGGTTATCAGCCTTTGGACATCCTCTCTTTTAGAGTAAATGATGGCATCGGTGACTGTTGTGACGGCACTGACAAATATGTTAGCCAAAAGTGCTTGAGTACTTGTAAAGAATTTGGTCAGTATGCCAAGGAAGCAACTAGAGCCAGGGCTGAGTGGTAAAAGCAGGCAAACCACTTTGGAGTGAATTAGGTGCAGAAGGTATTAAAGCAAAGCAGCAGAAGAAAGACAGGCTTGTTAAATTACAAAAGCAAAAAGTAGAGGCTGAGAGGGTGATGAAGAAAAAGGAAGAAATTAAAGCACAAGTTGAACTTGTATTGATTTAAAAGATCACTTACATAGAACACCTCTGCATTATGCTACACAACGCACGGTTTTTGATAAAGCAAAGAAAGTTTGTCATTTGTTGATTTAGTCTGGTTTAGATATTGATTCAGAATGCAATGATTGTTCTTACCCTACAGCACTGTTCTATTGTATCAAACAAATGAATACTAAGTTAGCTGCTCATCTCCTAGGGTTAGGTGCTGATATTGATATTATTAATTTTTACTCTTGTACTCCATTATTGAGTGAATCAGAAGTAAGATATTCACATGAAGAGTATTTACATATGCTACATGTTTTAGTTTACTATAATGTTGATGTAAATGCTATCAATAGTAAGCATTTTCTTTTAATGAGTATTTCAAATAGGAACAGAAATGTTGTGCTTGCATGAATAGATTATGCCATTAGTCATAAACATTTGCAAGATTATTGTTGCCCATTTATTGAGCCAAATCAATACCTCTATAGTAATTTTATTGGAGATTTATTTGCTTTAAACATAAGTGTTGATGCAGTTATGAATATTGTTAATAAATTTCATTGTGAGCATCAAGTGTATAAAATTTGTGTCAACATGCTGTTGTGGTCTGGAAGATTTAATAATTTATAATTGTTTAATTTCTGTTATGATTAAATATTATCTAGATGTTGGGGCGGTCAGACATTCAAATGTTTATACAGACTTTTTAATAATTGGTGTCTTAACAAGCACAATTTTTTGTACGCGATTGAGAAACTATTTGATAATGATTTTGGAATATTATGGGAGTCACATGCAGTGAGTGAGTGCCTACCTTTATTATTTGGGCTCCTTCAAATAGATCTGCGTTTGACCACAAAAAAAGTTATGGCAGTTTTCTATCAGATGTACAAGTTTCTTGATGGTTTGTGCTGGAATACAGTGCGACTGATATTTAAAGCAACAGCATTTAGTGATGAATTTAAAGCTTTGCTCAGATTAAATCCTAATATTTATGAAGATTTATTTTGCAAGTTTAGCGAATATGTGGATTCAACAAATCACGATTACTTGTGTATAATTCGTAAACCATACCCAATTATGGTGGATGATCAGTTTAAATCTCAAATATTATTATAAACACATCAAGACGTAAGAAATAAAGTTCAGTATTACTCAAAATATTGTTACATATTGTTAGAATAGATCGATCATACTTTGATATCTTACTGCTGGAACGCTATGGTATGCGGGACGTGCGTTGAAACTAGTTAGTGTATGGTTGCATTGCGTCCTGTTAGCATTCTAATGTACTTTTTACCAATAAACGCTACTAGTTATTTTACGCATCTGATCATTAATAAATCCCAATACATATTACAATACGGATTATTATTATTATGGCTTTTCCAATCCTGCGGATTATTGCCACCCAACAATACGAATAGTAAATTTATTTTGAAACATGTAACGTTTGCTATTTTGTTAATTGTTGTAACAAAATATAAAGTATAATTATTGTTTTCTGTTTATTATTATATGATAAAAAATATAGTTTCTTAATTTATTTACAATACATAAACTACTTAAAATTAACAATTATTTTCATTAATTTGGGGTATTATATTTATCATAATATACAAATAGAACTGGAATAAATGCTATAATTGGAAAAAAATACATGCTAATTTTAATCAAAGTTTTCCAAAACAATCATTGGCATATTTGGAACGATAAATAGCTAATAGTTCAGCAGCAGATTAAAAAAGATGATATATAAATGAATTTTTAATCTAAACAGTATTGCATAGATAAACAACTAAATGAGATTCATCATGTTTCTATAGTAGAAGGTGGGATCAAAACGTAGGGATATTTTTTTAATTTTGCGCGCTCTTTACACTTTAATTTCCAATTTTTTTTTGTTTACTACATTTGTCACAATCATATGTTCACATATAAGTAATATTTATTATATAGCATGTTTTGTTTTTATGTGGCAGGTTTGTGTGCTCGGTGATTTCTTGTTGTTGAAAATATTATAACAGAAAATTTGTATTATTTCTTGTGTAAAAAATAGTATTAAGTGTTCAAAATAACTTGAAATGTTGACAACGGTGTACAATGAGTCATCTTTAAACAAATAAAAATTTGTAAAAAAGATAAGTTATTTCAAGAGAGTCGAGAAAGTGTTACCGATGAACCTCGTTCTAAACGCCTCAGCACGTCAAAAACCGACGACAATGCTCAGAAAGTGAAAAAAATTGTGTTAAAAAATTGTCAAATTATAATTAGGAAATTTACTGAATATCTAATAGTGTTTGATTATATTTTAGTTAGATGATTGAATTTCCTTGTTGGTTAGGTTTCAAAAGTAAAATCAAGCAATGCTACACAGAATTGGAGAAAATTGCAAAAACCAATAAGCGGAAAATGCCTAGTAATGCAATGGAAATATTGCACGATACTTTCAATATTCAACGCAATAATGAACTATTCACTATTATTGTTTTATTTTCCAGTTTTCGTCTTGTTAAAAACACCATTCTTCTTGTTGTGGCCTGGAGCATTCTAGCTGTTATTTATAATTCTTTTTTATACAATATCACCAATTTAAGTGGACATTTATTTTAAAACTATATGGTATAAACAATTCCCAAATTACCTGCATATTTAATTGGTTAATATACCAGTGATTATTTTGGTAGGCATTGGACAAGTATCTCCAGCTATGCGTTATCACTACTTGCATGTATTCTAGCAATATTTATTATTAATGGTAGAAAACAATATAACAAAACAAATATTTTTCCTTATTTATTAAAAACGCAATTTTTATTTCTAGATTCAACTCAAGGACTGGTAATAAATGGCTTGCATGCTTTTATGAGATTTAGTATTTTACTAGCATACTACTCATTAAGTCTTCGAAACGTAGAGATTTTTTCCACTTGTGTTCGCCAAACTGGTGTTTCTCTTTGAGCAATAGTTGGATGTGGAGTTACTGTTATAGTTCCTTACATTGTTACACTGGTAACTATAATATTCCTATATCTTTGATAATATTTGGTTGATTTGTTTATGATTTGCAGGTTCAAGCAACAAACGCAATGTTGCTATATTTTATTAATAGTTGCCTGGCATTGGTAGCATTTATTTGTTGTTTCTTTCTGCCAGAGACCTATGGATATCAATTACCAGGAACACTGAAAGATGCTGCCATGTTTGGAGCGGACCAAAATATCTGGGGCAGATCAAAACTAAGGAATATAGAGATTGATGAAGTCGTAATTTTATTAAAGCAAGCAGACTAATATTATTGTTTTTATGTTAATTATTTAACTATATTTTGGTTGTGAAACTTGGAAAGAATGTTGGTATTACAAGATTTTTTTTATCAATTTATTGATGTATAATTTGCATGCATATTATTTAATATTAAGTAATAATATAATAATAATATAAATTAAGTAAATATTGACGTACGTTATCAATTATAACATTTTTTATTTATGACATTAAAATGTTTCCAGTTATTCAAATTGTTAACAATACTTTCTTTTATTGTGTTTATTTTCTTTAGTGTCATTAGTTGTCATTTGAGCAATTTTATTTACCCAGACCTGAGGATTGCACAATTATCAGTATAACATTTAATTTAGAACGTTGATCTTGTAACTATAGCACTGATAATGTAGTGGTTAAGCCTGGAGGCTGGACGTTACCTATGCACGGCACACTAGATCGATTCTAAGAAAACAAAGTAAGAACGGTCACGTCCAAGCTCTCTAGATTAATTTAAGAACAAAAACTAATGCCGTTGACACCCGGCTCGCTAAGCTAATCGCAATAACCAACTACGATCGATAACAAATGTTATGTAAAATGCTTTCACCAAACAAGAGAGTGAAAAATCAAATACTGTTTTTAGTTCTCTAGTTCCCGATTTGCAAAAATACCAATTTACTGGCGACATGTTAAACCATAAGGCCGTAGATATATTATTCTCTTCTTGAGCTTGATTTCCTCACATAATTGTTGTATTTTATTGCAAATTTTATTGTTTGTTTGAACTAAAAAGTAACAAAAGTATAAACAAACGTTCAACTTTTAATATATTTATGGATTAAGAACGCAATAGAACAGTGTAGTATGTATGTTTCAAGGTTTCAACACTTACAAAATATTTATGTAAAAATTGTGTTTAAGGAATTTGCCATGATTGGGTAATCTAATTGTTTAAAAGAATTGTAAGATGCAAAAATGTAGAGTTTAGATAATTATTATAATTTAAAACCCTGTAATACAATTATTTTCAATTGCATTTTTTGATTTCACAAAACCTCAATAGATTTAACCCTAACAGTTTTCCACCTAAAGGCAATATCACAAGTTGCCCAATGTCATAAAAATTACCAATGTTTGACTTTAATTTAAATGTATAGTTGGGATTTATATTTAGTTCTTAATATCAACCATTAGGTTCAACAACACTTGTGCTATAAATTATTATTTATTTTATTAAATTTTATAATAAAGTTTTACAAAAACTAAAAAATTACCACAAACCTACAATCCAGGCCGTCTTTCGTGGTTAAATCATTTGTGTTTAGTGAGTATTGGATATTGTTTTGCCAGGTACGTCTAGGTTTTCCTCTCTTCCTCCTTCCTTCAGGAATCCAAAATAAAAGACTTTTAAGAGTCTTTTTCGGAGACATGGCCAAACCATCAAAGTTGCTTATTGTTTATCAAACCAAGTTTTATATAAAAATGTCCACACAAACCCACAATAAATTATCTTAACAATTTTTTGTTTTGCTAATATTTATGATTTTCACAATAAACAAAGTTTCCATTCTGTTGTAATTTGAAATTCACCTCTGTACGCCATCTACATTCCTTCTGATGTATTAAAAATTACTAGTAATGAAACGGGCTGCTGGGCCTCGTCCAGTCTGTCCTAAACCAGCTTACCATCAACACGCAGGCCAATAGCGTTGATTTCATTAAAACTACTTTGTTGTGTATTTGCTGTTATTACATTTTTCAATTAACCCAGTTTCCAATTAAATTGCCATTATCATTACATTACACATTATATATCATATCATTACACATTATAACACAAAATATATTTATTAAATATATTATGTATAATTGAATATATATTTGTTTTTTAAAGAAAAAAGTGTCCTCAGTTACTCTAAATATAAACCAATTGTACTTTTTAATGAGCTACAAATAAACCTGTAAGTTTGTTTTTTGAATTCATAAAATTATATATGTTAGACGTGAGTTAGCAAGGTAGACTACTAGAGCCATGAGTAAGGAGAACTCTTACCACTAGGGATAAGATGAGCTGGCTATGGGTGTGTTGTTGTACCTACGGATGTGTAGTTATGACTACGGGTGTTAATTGGAATAATAACGTATGCTAACCTACCACATAGCACCAGCCATGTATAGCACTGAGACTAAAGTTCAAAGGCGGCAGGGTGGTTTAGACAAGCTTCTGGATCTCTTTGGTAGCAAGCATCTACTAGAATCTAACATATATAAAAATCACTAAAATGCCATATTCAATTATTGATTTGTGCGTTTTGAAACTATACTTTATAGCCGTTTATAAATTTTTATTTTTAATTGAATAATACTTTTTAAAACAAACAAATTTTTTTGGTATAATGGCAGCAAAGAAAATCCAATTGATACAATCTTAGAAAAGAAAACAAAAAAGTTTTCCAACGTTGTTTCTATATACTCTGAATTATTCTGTTTTTTTAAATGTCTGCAATGCTGTTTGTTTGTATTATTGTAAGTGTCGGGACACCAAATTATTGGTGGCACGTCCCAGTACGTGAAAACAACAACTATATCTTAAAAAGATAGAAATAACTAACTGTTAACTGTTTTTTTTCTTTTTACTTGATTAATAAAACCATATCACAATAATGTTAATTTTAAAAAAATAGATTAAAAATGACAAGACATTCTTATACTGTATACGGTATGTAAGTTACAAATACCACGAATTGAGAAACAGTGCAATGTGATATTTGTGGAAAATTCGATAAAATCTGGTTTAAAAACACGACAATAACATAAAATAGTTGGGTATGCAATAATAAAATGATTGCAACAAACATCTTATCATTTGGTTATATTGAAGAAAAACTTGGCAATATTATTGCTAATTAAACAGTGTTTTTCTTCATTAGTATGTTTGGATTCTTATTTGTTGTTAGATGCATAAAAAGACCAGGTATCACAGTTCTGAAAACGTCAAAACCGAAAGATCGAATTATATTGATGTCTATAAAATTGCTATAAAATTTAGGCATTAAAATTTCTTCACTCTTAATATGGTGGATACAAGATTGGGTTATCTTTTTACTGAGTGTAACCCTGTTATTTTTATTATGGCTTTTCCAATCCTGCGGATTGTTGGCACCCAATTGGGTTTTAGATCTTTTACTAGGGAGATCAGCCATTTAAAATGCTTTGTCCCTCAACTTCTCAACCGGGAATTGAACCCGGGTCCTCTAGATCAAAAAAAATTTACTAAAAGAATTCTTTAAAAAATAGTAATACTAAAAGGCAAAGAATTTTAAGTATATTTAGAAACAAACAAATGGCAAAGAACAATAAACTAATTGTCAATGTGACCAATTATGAGACAATTTATTTTTATTTCATCTATTTTAGGCATTTGCTGATAAACTTTCTTTTCTTATTGCTAACTTTAATTGAAAGTAATAATAAATCACTATTCTAATTGTGTCAAATTATTTTTTTTATTATTTTTTATTGTTTTGGAATCAACAATGAAAGGAGTAGTTATTGCAGTTATCATTTTAATAATGTTTAGTATTTTTATGGTAAATTTTTGTGCAAACTCATATCTCACATTCATTAGGCAGAATGCAATTTCTACTAGGTTTTTATTTGCTAGTACTCGCTCTATAATAATACTTTATATTGTTGTATTGAGTGTCTGTAAATGCCACAATTCTATATGCCCATTAGTTGGCCTGTTTTCTGGTAAGTTTGTTGTGTACAATTATCGAGCAAATCATAAACATTGGATGTTACAAATGATATTCGTGACAATGGCTAGCATGTAATTTTTGCCTGATCTCAGACACTCAATCTGAATTTGTGCAAAAACGTAATTGTTGTATTTGATATCAATTATTTGTGGTAAGAACCTGTGGTGGTTATACCAGGTTGAGACATTATTCGCTAAACTTGTTTTATATTAAATCTGTTTGAAATTTTGTAAATAAATTAAATAGCCATAATGTAATATTAGAAACGTGATCACATAAAATCAAAATACTTGTAATTACGCTAAAGATGTTTACAAAAAACAGTTTTAAACAAAAATATTTGATGCAATAATATTATGCATAAAGATTGCATAAATCATAATAATTTAAATTATTTAAAAACAATAACAATTATATCAAAATAATTCTTACATACCATTAGATAAACTCACCTAGGCACGTTTTTAGTCAAACAAAATTTATTACTTGGATTTTGAAAGAACAAAATGGTGATAACATTTTTGTGATATAGATAACAAGAGTATAAATTCTACATCACAAACTACATAATAATCACTCCCAATACAAAATTTAATATTTTATGTTTACCATGAATCCACCAACACTTTTTATTATTTTGAGAATAATTGGTTATGCAATATGCTTTAAAATTCTAGTAATAATGACAATATCAAGTGCAAGCCAATATCTCAGCTATAAACCATTTGTTGAAGTCTTAGCCGCTCAAAACCATCAGGTAACATTTATCACACAATACAATCTAACCACACCCATAACCAACCTGGAACACTTTTTGGTACTCTACAAATCACAATTTGTGCCAACAAAAATAACATCAAAAACTATTTCCTTTAGTTTCTCTGATATTACTATGGCCTATGGTAAGAAAACCTCAGATAATTTTATGTCAAAACTAGGTACAATGATTGGATTGTTTATTTCTTCAAGCAGTATTTGTAGTAATTTTCTACACTCACCTGTATTGTACAAGTTTGCTGTTCAGAACAAAAGTTTTGATCTGATTATAACTAGTGCTAGTCATTCAAATAGTTTATTTGGATTTGTTCAGATGTACAAAGCAACACTAGTCTTGTACTCGCCATCACTTACCCCAATTTGGTATTATTCAGGATTAGGTTTGCCGAGTGATCCCAAATTTATTTTCGAGATTTACTACTGAGATAAACTTTTTAGAATGAATACAGAATACTATTTTGAATGTGGCGTACAATTTTTATTTTTCTAAAGTGCAAGAACTTGGAAATTTTGAGTTAGCAAAGTAATTTTTTGGGAGGGACTTGGAAGAACTTGATTTATTGATTGAGAAAACATCGTTGTTTTTAGTGGATTCGCATTTTTCGTTTATGGGTCACAGGTTCCTGGTGTAGTTGAAGTTGGTGGGATGCATATTGAAAAAGTGAATAAATTACCTGGAGTGAGGATGTACCTTGTAAATATTTGCTTACTAGCTTGCAGCACAGGTCCAAATTTAAACCTCTCTAGTCTTCTGTCTAAACCCATATAAATACTAAAGTTAAAAAGAATTAGAAGTTGGGGAGTTACTTTAATTTCCTGGTTTTAATTTTCTAACATTTTAGTTATAATTGTCAATTTAAACTATGAGATAATAAAATAATTTAAGTTATATTTTGCTTTGTTTTCAATTTTTAAAATGTCATTTTGGGTATCAATCACAATTTAATTTTGTTAATAGCATTAGTAAGACTATTTATTCTTTTACAAATGATGTTAATTTAGTTTATAAGAGACTATAGCAACAACAACAAATTTTTATTAAACAAAATATTAATTGTTAATTGTATTACTTTAGATTCTGGTAAATGCTTGCTACCAAATAGCTCCAGTAGCTTGTCTAAACTACCCTGTTGCCTTCAAGCTATAGTCTACGTGCTCTACACGGCTGGTGCTATCAGTGCGACTATGCGCTATGTCAGCACTCGTTGTTATTCCAATAAATACCCGTAGTCGTAACTAGACATCCGTAGGTACAACGACACACCCGTTGTTATGGTAACACACCCATAGCTTGCTGAATCACATCTAACATGGCCAGACTGACAGTTGGCATGTCTATATTGATAAATTGATAAAAAATATTGATAAATTACAAAAACAAATCTTTAATTCTGCAAAAAGTAAACGCTAAGCAATTTTAAGTTTGTTCTCTAGTTGTAGGCTGATTAAGAACGCAATTTTATTAATTGTTTGTTGGACCACCATACTATCAATTACATGGGACTTATTATCAACATGATAAACCTAGGTGGTAATCCGATCCTAAATTTTGTGACGCAAACAGTTGTTAAGCTTCTTCTCTTTTTAATGGGACGCTATGTTAGTGATCGTTTTGGCAGATGTTGGTCTTCAACAACAAGTTTTATTTGTGCAACTCTAGCTGTTTTGCCAATTCTCTTTATTAGAGGATTAACAGGTTGCTTGAAAATTTTTTTAAACTTACATTATATAATTTAAATAATTATTAATTTAATAGGCAAAAGTAACACAATATTATTGAATACATTGTCTGCATTTATACGATTCTTTGTTTGGCTTACATACTAATCTGTAAATCTCCACAGTATGGAGATTTATCTGACATGTGTTCGGCAAACTGGAATAGCAGTGGAAATTATTTTTGCAAGTCGATTTGTTGTTATTACACTCAATATTGTAGTATTGGTAATAAAGCATCGTTAGATCAATTAAAAATTAATCATATATTAATATATTTGTTTATAATTAAAAACATTTCAAAGCTATTTCTTGCTTGTTTCTTTCTGAAACTTATAGACATAAATTTTCAGAGAACTTAGAAAATAATACCAACTTTGTAGCAAATTAGGACATGTTAAGGAAAACTAAAACAAAAAGGGTGAAAAATCACAATATAGATTCTGTACTTAACCAACATAATTAGAGTTTGTTAAATATTGTTATTAAAGATTTGCAAAATTAGTTAAGTTGGTATAGAAGATATAAAAAATCCTTCTTTATGATGGTACATTCATAACATAACTATTTCATTTGTGTCACTACTTTTATAAAAATCACCAAAAATATAATAATTTCAAATAAATAATGCTCTAACCATAGCAATTATTAGTTTATTTTAAAAACTATAAAAATTAATAAATCAAGAAAATTAAATAATTTAACAGTCAATGAAATCAAAAGTGTTTTTTATTGGGCTTATGCATTTACCATAAATTAACTGCTCAATACTTAATAAAAACATATTTTTAGTATTTTAATCAAAAGTATTTACTGTGTATAAGATAAATCAAACTCGTAATAAGAACGTCTTTTTTAATAACATATTAACCGTTTTCGAATTGTTGCGCATCAGTTGTAATAGCCTTGTGCAGAGATTTTTTTACTTTTCTCTCGTTAACCATTTGACATATTTTTAAAATTTTAGATGGAATGCTTAGTATGTACTTTAAAAAAATTAAATTTATAATATAGATGAAACTTAACTATATCACTTAAAAATTATTAAAGTTTGACATCCCGTCAAATTGGGATATGTCAAAATTTTTACTATGATTTCTCTCCTTTTTAATTAAAGTAAAAAGAGGGTTGGGGTAACGGGCTAGCAACCCTTCTTCGAGATTTTAAATTGATAAGATTAAGATATCATTGAAGAATTAAAACGCAATAAAATTGATATATGCACAATCAGCAAAACAAAACGAAAAAGGAAAAATAAAGTGCAATATGGTGATTATATTTTAATCTACAGTGGCGTAAACATACAAAAGCGAGGACATTCTGGTTTTGGATTTTCCATTTACAACTCATTTACAAAAGCTATTGATGATGAACATAACAATAATGATTGAATATTACATGTCACACTAAAATTACCTATAAACAAACATTGTAGGACCTAAGAAAAAATACATTTAATAAACGTATATGCACCAGATATATCCAAAGATAAAGAGGAGAAACTGTTATTCTATACACAGTTGCAAACAGTAGTCAATAATACAAAAAACAACTATAATTTTATTATAATTAGAGATCTAAATGTAAAAACTGTTAATTTGATCCAAACATATCTCAAAGATTCAACAAATAAGTAACAAATTTAAATAAAGAACTTTTTAGATATTTCTGTGCAATTGACAACCTTAGAATTAACAACATTTTTTTTCAGCATAAAATAAAATATAAATACACTTGGTAAAACACAAGATAAAAAAGTCTGTAATTGACTACATTATAACCAATAGAACATTCTATCCTAAAGAAATAATAGACAACAGAATATCAAACAATGCAAACATTACAAGTGACCACAAACTTTTACTAATCAAAACTAACATAAACTATAAACCATCTATAAGACAGCGAATGTTAATAACTAAACCGTACAACGTAAAATCATTTAACTCGGAAAGTACTAAGCTGCTATACAGTGATAGACTCAAACATCACCTTAATACAAATACAACAGAATTAACTTTCATAGACAACCAATTGACGGCATTGAAGGCAAATATCATTAAAGCAGCAAATGAAGCTATCGGGCAAAAAACAACAAATCAAAACTACCAACAAAAAGTACTGTGGTCTTCCGAGAAGGTTAAAAAAGAGTACAAGCGCAAAAAGAACGCGTACATAAAATATATACGTAACCCAAACAACACCACTTGGACAACGTATAAAATAATAAAAAAAAAATTACAGCACAAAAACAAAACGCTTAAAGAGGGATTACTGGAAGGCTTTTACCAAACGGATGGAACGGGATATGTATGGAACTCAATCAAACACATAAAAGATGCTTAGAAGGAACAAAATGGAAATAAAAGACATAGTGTAAACAAGTAAAATATCAATACCAGAATGACAACAATACTTTTTAAGGTTATATAAAGGTATAAGCAATACAGCAAAGCAATAATATCCACGAACCTCATTAGTGAACCGGTAGTGGTAGAAGAAAATACAATTGCTAAATATATGAAAGAACTTAAGAAAAAAATATCCTGGACCCGACGCAATATGGAACGCGATGCTTAAGTATGGCGGAGAATATTCAAAAAATTAGCAAAACTCTTTATAAACATAATTAACAGATCCCAGGAGCCGCTAGATTTAAAAAGCAGTATTACAATACCGATTTTCAAAAAAGGAGAAAAAACAAAGCCACAAAACTATAGACAAATTACCCTTCTGAACAACACACTTAAACTGTTTACAAAAATAATACTGCACCAAACATTAAAAACTATACAGATCAAGGAGGAACAACAGGGCTTTAATATAAAAACCGATCCACAATAAACCTTATATTTATACCTAAGCAAATCGTAGAAAAATCTTTCGAGTACAACAGATTAGCATTTATCTGTTTTGTTGATTTGACCAAGGCATTTGACATTGTGAAACTCAAAGATGTAATAGAACTTCTGAAAGATAACCCAGTGAAAGAACAAATAATACTTATTATCATGAACGTGAATATCTCCGGTAATATAACAATTAAAACCGGCAACCTGACAACAGACCCGATACCTGTTACCGATGGGATTAGGCAGGGACTTAATAATAAATAAATAGCGGGACTTCGCTGAATAGCCCATGTTATTCTTATGGACTTCCGGTTGGTAAAATCACATTTAAAAGCGTGAGTGCGACTGCGACAGAGAGCGAGCGAGAGTGAGACGGACGATGCAGGTTTCTGTCCGCTGTGGGCAGATGGCGTTACGGTATTACAAAAATTTTAAAAAAAGGGTTATTGGGGTTGCATATATTGCCAGCGAGAGCATGTTGTTAAGATTGCATAGTGTTTGAGTTGGGAGGTGGGCGAGCGGGTTATTTGATTTCGGGCATTCGAGAGTAGGATTGTCTAGGCCGTGCACGACAGCTTTTGTGCGAGGGGGCGGGACGAACGGGAGTTTTGGTTTTGGACATGCAGGAATTTAAATTACTGTTGATGTTTTTGGAATTGAATGGAAACATTTCAGATAAGATTGTATATGGATTATGCAAACGAAATTTCAGTATGTGAGAGTTTGAATTAAACACGTACATACTTTTAAAATTATTTATTTAATAAACAGAATCATTGTTAAAAATAAAGGCAATAAAGGCAAGGAAAGTCCAGAAGTTATTCTTGCTGGAAATAAACACAAACAATTAATTAGAATTTATAATTACAAAAGGAAGAATTGAGATTTACCATTAACATTAAAATTTTTCCTTCGAGGTCCGGCTTCCCCCGAACCTCGATGCACCCTACATCTGCCTTGTAGAAGGCCTGCTCGGCCCCCTGATTATAAAAATTCATTAAATTAGGCCTGCCGTTTGACACGCTAATTACTGAATACTAAATTAGAAAAAAAAAGCCTCAATAAATAAATAAATAAATAAATAAACTTACAATTTTGGGAAGGGGGCCAAACCTCTCCTTACACCTTTTAATGATTTGCTTGATTTGTGAATCTAAAAATGATATTTATACACGTT
>JAODIE010022348.1:0-20795 GCA_027575565.1 Diploeciton nevermanni
AAATTAATTAAACTTTAACATATGTGATAGGATAAATGGATGTAGATAAAAATGGAATCTTTATTCACACACACACACACATATATATATATATATATATATATATATATATATATATATATAGGAAATTAAAACAGCGTGGAAGTCGTCGTAGATACATTTCAAAACATCACTTATTTTTCCTCATTATCCTCGGCTTCCTCTTCTCGTTCCGTTTGCGCTGCTCCTTGTCTGTGAGAGATTTGTATAGTCTAAATCCAAAGAACGCTGCAAACCAGGAGAAGAGAATTGTGAGTATTCTGCTTGCCATGAACGTAGCCACGATTGGGCTACGAAATGTGACGGCGGTTGGTTACGCGCCGAATGAGTTTGCGTACGCACTGGACACGTTGTGGCACGTGTAACGTGGCGACATATATTTCTACCGATTATTCGACTCACCAAAGACTGATAAAAAGGCAACTAGGAAAATCACCCACAGTATATAAAGCCCTCCACCTGATGCTGGATCAAATATCCCTCCTCTGTCTCTTCTACTCATGGTCTCGCTAATTCGGCCAGCACCTTGCCCAGCTAGTTTGCTTAAGACATCTGCCTTGCTGGTGAAACCTTCCATGATTTTCGCCTTCTCCTCATCCGTAATATCCATTTTAGAAATCAGGTCCATCATCTGCTCCATGCTAGGCATTTTGAAGTTTCCCATATCTGGGGGGAGATCCGGCATCGCGCCCTCAGCGTCGGCGTCTTGTACGCCTTGAAGCAGGTCCATTCCGTCCATGGTGTTGCTGGTATAGGCGATGGCGCTGACCTGAGACCGTTTAATCGACGACTGTCGACGTCGATTCTTTACATCGACGTTTACGCCGAGTGTACAGTACTGAGTGCTGATAATCGCTGATTGTGCACTAAATAGCTGCGCGGTGTTTTCCCATTGCGGCTCGTACATAGAATTGGGTAGTTATGAAATTTATTTTAAATTGTTGCTTGATAGCGTGGACTATGGACTGCGTCTCGAATGGTTGGTGAACCGATGTAGCTTTGTCAATGTGAAAGCAGCCAAAAATGACGCAATCACGTCAAATTCTGAATTAATCTCGTTCATTCCAAATTCCTACTCAAAATTCCGAATTTATTTCAACTCTGAGCAATGTTGATGCTGAACCGCCTTCTTCGTAAATTCTTCTCGTCCAACACCGGCAGCGGCAGCAGCAGCAGCAACAAGGTGACGCCAGCAAAGCTAACATCTGCTGCTAAAGAACCGATGATGGAGTCCACTCGAGTGAGGAGGTACTTAAAGAATGATTTACCAGATTTTAATGCGACCGACGACATGAGTGTTACAACGGCCTTTCCCACTGAGCGCGTCAAGAACCAGATTTTTAGCTATGTCGAGGAAATCAAGGCAAACGTAGAACCCATCGAAAGGAATGGCAAAGATGGTATCTACCTGGGCACGGCAGGTATTGCATACATGTTTTACCACCTGAGCAAGATCCCTGCGTTGGCGGACCGAAAGAAACAGTTTTTGCAAAGCGCCGTGGAGTACATACAGCCTGCGCTAAAAGTTTGCGCCGGTGAAGTAAATCTTTGCGATGTGCCTGCTTTCATGTTGGGCAATTGCGGAGTGTACGCCGTCGCCTCTGCTATTTTCAATGCCCTTGGGAATGAAAGAGAGTGCCTCAAGTTCAGGGACTTGTACAATGAGGCTGCGGTTATCTGCAAGGACATGTTCTTTCTGCAAGCTGGATCCGACGAATTGTTTGTCGGCAGGGCTGGTTACGTATGTGGGGCGCTGTGGATGGCTAATCAAACCGGAATGCCTTTCAAAACCGAAGATATCTTTGACATTTGCAGAGTGATCATCGCTTCCGGTCGCTACTATGCTAGCACCATGCAGAGTGTCACCCCCTTGATGTACGCTTACTACAACGTAGAGTACATTGGGGCCGGGCACGGCATCTGCAGTATAATGCAGGCGCTTCTTTCCGTCCCCGGATACTTAATGGCGAACCCAAACGACGCAAATGATGTGCAGATGACCTGCAACTACATACTGACGCTTCAAGACAAAGAGGGAAACTTTCCTGCTGCCGCAACCGCCGCTTCCACCACGGCCAATCGAAAGCAAAGCAATGATTTGGTCCATTGGTGCCATGGTGGCGGCGGCGTAGTTTATCTCCTCGCTAAGGCCTACTTGATGTGGCGAGATATGAAATATTTGAATGCATGCAGGAAGGTGGGCGAGCTCATATGGGCGAAGGGCTTGTTAAAAAAGGGGCCTGGCTTGTGCCATGGTGTCGCGGGTAATGCGTACGTCTTTTTGCTTTTATATAGACTGACGGAGGAAAAGATGTATCTACATAGGGCGCTACAGTTTTCGATGTTTTTGGAAGATTCCATATTCAAGCAAAACTCAAGGGTGCCCGACAATCCGTTCAGTTTGTTTGAAGGCACTGCTGGCACAGTGTGCTTCCTGGGAGATCTTCTGGAGCCGGCACATTCGGCGTTTCCTTTTTGCGATGTATTCTAATAATGTTTCTTTTAAATGAATTAATGTTAATTTGTATCAAATCCGATTGGTCGCGTGTATCTTTTAATTTGAAATATCTACCAATCTAGGTGAGAGATTAGTTGAAACAGGTTTTACTGCGTTAGCCATGGCGCTAGTTGCAACGCTATATCGGCCATGTTCGTCACGTGTCAGTGGCTTGTTGATGTCAGGGCCGGCGGCGGCGGCGACGGCGACGGCGTGTGGAGGAGCGAGAGCAGGGGGGTTGGACCAGCTTGATAAGTGTACGTGCCAATTTGGATTCGTGGTATCGGTAGGCGAGCGAGCGAGCGAATGAGTAGGCATCTCAATGGCGTAACAAGCAAGGCAGCTGCTAATTATGAGCAAGATTCCACTCCGTAATCCTTGCGATTACCCGCAAGACGCGCGGATGACATATCGCTAACCGTGAGAAATTCAAGGTTAGTCGCAATTGGCATCGAAGCTTTTCATTGTAGAGTTTCTGAGCAACTTATGTTTCATTATTTTTAAGTAATGACAGTTACTGCTTGGTTTTAGTTCATGTAACATCATCATATAAATAATCTTGGTGGCCAGGTAGTTGTTGCCCTGCGAGCGAAAGGGCCACCCTACAGGCGACTTGGGCCTAGATAAATTTAAAATAACTTTTGAAAATGTTGGACCGCAGGATAACAAATGGAAGGCTAAAGAAGTTTGTCTTAGCCATCATCGTTCTCACGTTTCTAATAAGTTTCATATACAATACAGCATCTCCAAGGATGAAATATGTTGAGTCTGCCAATGACTATGATAGTAAATTGATACAAATACCTATTATATGTAATTTATCTTGCTGTTACTATACTACTTCTTTAACTAGGATCAGTGGAAGGGTGGGAATACAATATCTCAAGGGATGCTAGTCTTTACATGGATAATGCAACTAGTTTGTTAAAACCCAAACAGTTTTGCCAGTCTCCAATCTTTCTTCGGATTGTGGTGTCCTCTGCTCCATACAATCTACAGAACCGCATTGCAATTAGGAAAAGTTGGGGATCACAACATAATATTTCTGGCATGGCCATACAGATTTACTTTCTATTGGGTGAAGCTATCAATGCTTCTTCTATACAACAGGCAGATGTTTGGAAGGAACATCAGGTGTACAATGATATAATACAGGAACACTTCATAGATTCTTATAACAATCTCACGTTGAAGAGTATCGCGATGTTGAAGACAATATCTACGTACTGCCTGTCAACGACAACATTCCTCATGAAGACAGACGACGACATGTTCCTCAACATGCGTCCGCTGATTGCGATGCTTAATGCAGCAGCGACAAACACGACGAATCTCATGGTCGGCAGTCTCATCTGCGGTGCAAAGCCGATCAAAGATATCAACAACAAGTGGTATACGCCTGCGTACATGTATAAAGATCGTGTGTATCCCAATTACTTAAGTGGTACTGGGTATGTGATGAGCATTGATGTGGTGCCCAAGCTATATGAGGCAGCGTTAACTACGCCCATATTTCACCTGGAGGATATTTACATTACTGGTACGTGTTGTTTCTGGTGATGATGGTGTGTTCATTTCCTATGATTATCTTCTCATTGCGCGCGCTTCTCTTTTTTTTTTTTTAGGTATATTGTCGAGGGTAATCGGTGTGCGACCTCGTAACAATGGCGGCTTTACGTTTCAAAAGCGCAAGTTTGATCCGTGCGTATTTAAAACCGCCTTCACCTCTCACCGCCTCTCGCCCGCTGAGATTCACGATCAGTTTCTGCTGCTGCAGACGTTAGATCTGATCAAAGAGTGCAAAATACAAGAAGAAGTAGAAGAAGAAGACGACCTCGCCGCTCGCTCGCTCAATAATCTGCTGGGTATATTCACGACGATAAGCAAGAGTAAGCCAAAAAAGAAGAAAATTGCTTGTTTCTAAGACTCTGCGCATCCTTACACAATTAATTCTGGTGGCAGTATTTTTGAATCTGTTTATCAAACACACTGATGAAATCTTCTGCCAATTGCAGCTACACTTAATCCCGTTTAGCCATTATGTTTGTATTGATGTTTTAGAATGTGAGTGATTTAGTGGATGAAGGGCAGACAACAGAACACGCTACCGTAGTCGCTGATATTCTACGATGTGCGCAGTGCATTGGGATCGCATCAACTGATGCAGAACGATCAATGATTGTTGATTAATTGCCAATATAGCTACTGTTTGTACATAAGATATATAATTAATTACAAAGACAAAGCAAATAGTGATAATGAGCATAGAGGAGTAAGGGGGAGAAACACCAGTACTGTCCACAAGGCAGATAAAATTCAGTTATGTGCAAGCAAGGTATTTGAATGCCATTTAAACATTTGCGAGAGCGGCTGCTAACGCAAAACGTAAGCTATATATTGATGTTCTACGGAAATTGCGACTAAACATCTAGTGATACTTACATTTTGTTCCATTGTGTGCATGCAAAACCTCTTGGAATGCAGAGAGTAGTGTTTTTGAAAACTTAAGCATGCACATGCAAGTTATGTAACAATTTGACTTCCATTTCTTGTTAACTAAAATTATTGAAGCACTTCTCGTTCAGGAAGAGCATGCAAATAAATTAGTGTCAAATATGCTTCACGTTATAAGCCCCCCTCCCCTGGGGGGCGCGGGTTCATCAAATCTTATCTAGTTCGATGCAACGGTGATAGGTTAAGGGTTTTGTAAAGCAATTAATGAAATAACTAAATGGTTTAGTAGGTGTTGGGGGGGGGGGGGGGGGTGTTACACAATCACACACACGCATACAATTACGTTGTAAACAATCTGTTTTTACTGCTGGAGTATTTTAGGAAGTACCTGCCAATTGAACAACATTGCAGCATGAAAGGGGTGGAAATATTATTAGTAGTTTATTATGTGTGACAACAGCGCGACTTGGAAGGCTGCAACAAGTCACATCCTTCATTCTGTACAATTCACAATGATTCCAAGAAATAAATTTTGTAGCTGATGGTATGAAATTGACTGCTGTATGTGATTCAAAACTACACGTTTTCTATTTATTCTGCTTTACTCTTCCTTTTCTTCTTCCGGGCCTGGTACTCGGAAAGTTCCGTGCTTCCTGACTGTTTTTGTTTCTTTTGCATTTCTTCAAGCATTGCTTTTTCTTGCTGTTCAATGCGGAACAATTTCCCAGCTAATTTAAGCCCATGCCTTGCCCCTCTGGAATGTAAAATACAAAGAAACAAGTATCAATCAGTGAAGATATATTGTGAGTTGTTGTACTACTTATGTGCAGTTCTTTTTCCACAGATGGCAAACAAGTCTTCATCAGATATTTGTTGAGCCTGCACATTTGTAACTTCATCTTGTGTGATGACGTTTTTATAACTCACTACACCTTCCTGGGTGAGTTTAGCAGCCTTTAAAAATGAACCATATTCTATTCCATCATTTTTTCGTTTGAGATCCCTCAGTGAATAGTTCTTTGTTGAGATCTCCACCTCTTCAGCATTGTCAATTCGTTTTATTTTTACTCTCTTCTCACCTTTTATAACCTGGTAAATACATCCAATTATTTGCGTTATTATTGCTTGGTTAGTGAAGTTTACCTCAATGTTTTTTGCAGCATTGTTATAAACATTTTGCCACCAAGTATTGGTGAAATCTTTGCCAATTTTGTGTCCCACTCCACTGTTATCAAACTTAAATGTAGGCTTCAGCGCGTTGGATATTCCATCTTCATTTTTACCCAAGCCTTTGCCTTTTTGGGCATGGAACATGACAAGAAAGAGGAAAAGGAGTGGTTAATTCATTCCAAAGGTAAAGATAGGAAAATAAAATTTTAAGTCTCTTAACTCACCTTCTTTCCAACCATATTTTTCTAACTCGCGTCTAGCAAAATCCATACTACATTAATATAAACTAAACCTTTTGGAAGGTGTTTAGAACAAGGAAGAAATTAATTCATTTCACTCGCTTACAAACAAGCAACAACACCTTCCAGCACGTGTTTGATGTGCTGTCATTAGAAAAGATCGACACGATGTTTCAAATTTTTATTTTCTAGACGGTCTATACTTAGTGGACCTCAGGCAGGTAGATAAGACAAACAAATTCTTTATAGACATTGTACTCACTCACACAACCCTTGAGCGATTTTGTCCATTGCTATTTATAATTTTTGAAATTCCATTCGCGTATCGTCGGACGGCTTCACTTGACATATATATATATATATATATATATATTTCTACGGGCCGATTTTGCACAGTGACGAGTGCAGTGATGTTGTTATGTTTATAAGGTAAACAATAAAACAATAACAAATTTTATAGATATTAGGGTCATTAGACGATAACTTTTGTAACAGTAAAAGAAAATCATTGATGTTTGCTCGATCTGCCCAAACCTCTCTATTTCAACTGGCCGCCGGCAGCAGAAGTGGACTGCTGGCACTGGCCGTTTACCTCCCGCCGCCGCCGTCGCCGCAACCAGTCAGTGCAAGACCTTCGCCGCTTGCTGCTGGACACTTTCACTCTGCGGTAGTCTGCTGGAGCAGCGACAAGACCTTGGTGGTAAAACGAAGGATGGTAATTAATACACATTCGTTGACTAGTAAACTGCTTATAACATGTGTGTGTGGGTGCGTGCGTTTAAATCATTTCCAGGCTGCCAAACTATCCCCTGAGGAACGCCAGTGTAGTATTGAACCACTGCTAAAGCAGGGATGGTCCATGGTTGCTAATAGGGATGCTATTTACAAAGAGTACATGTTCAAGAATTTCAATGAGGTAGTATTAACGTGGCTGTTTTTATTAACTCGAATTGAAAATGTAAATATTATAGGCCTTTGGATTTATGAGTCGCACAGCTCTGCTTGCAGAGAAGATGGATCATCATCCAGAATGGTTCAATGTCTACAACAAGGTGCAAGTGACGCTGTCTTCCCATGATGTAAATGGGCTAAGTGGTCGCGACGTGAAACTCGCGAATTTTATGGAAAATGCGGCAAATTGTATGCAGTAACGTGATAATTAAATATTTTACGACTTACATAACTGCAAAACATTATGTTATTAATTTATAAAAATAACGGATAATGCGTCCTCTTAGCGGCGTCTAGTCCATGCAAGCGAAAACTTTTTCCGACGGAAAGTCGAGAAAGTTCACTTTTTTGTAAATAGAATTTAGCAAGTTTCTTAGTTCCTTCGCGTGTTCGTAGTCTCTGGTTTCACATACAACCTTTACCTATTGTAGAGCAAGAAAGTAATTACTGTCAGTAGACGATGATGCTAATAATAACCTAAAAATCTGTGTGTCTAAACACAGGTTAGAATGTCGCTTACTTCGACACTAAACACATCACATGTTACCCATGCCCGCTCGTGTAGAACATCTTTGATTGACACTCCAATCGAGCACATTAGTTTGCATAGCTCGGCGATTCCTCCGGGACGATCACTTACTGTGACTGTTACTTTAAGCAGGCGACCTTCTGCTGCTAGGCCACGTTCTAAACACCTACCCAGTACGGTGGTATCGATATTGCCCCCGCACAAGTTGAGAACCACCCTAGAAGGACGCAACAACCAAATTCACTCATTGATAGTAGCAGCATATGGGTAAATATAGGCAATAGGTAGATGACAAATCACACACACACACACACACCTTTTACCCCTTAAGTCATTTAATTTGCCCTCTAAGATAGCTGCAAGGCCAGTGGCTCCAGCGCCCTCGACTACGATTTTCTCCATTTCTACCAGGCGTAAAATGGCAAGCGCGATATACTCCTCACTGACGGTGACAATTTTGTCAATTAACGGCCTTGCTGTTTCGAATGCATTGTAGCCCACAATTGGTACAGCTAAACCATCTGCCAATGTGGACTCAATGGGCACGTGACTGGGTTTTCCTTGCTTCATTGCTCGACTGAAACTCGCACAGCGCTCTGATTCCACCCCCTAGCAAGAAGCAAAACGGAACGGACAATTATAAATAATCATTGATGATGATGTTTTGTGCTTGCATATTACTATTATTTGTATATTGGGATGTAGTGTTTTAAGAGCAAGGGCAACACCCGCAATGAGTCCGCCGCCTCCAATTGGGACAACTACCGCATCAATGTTGTCAACTTGATCTGCTATTTCCAGACCAATCGTGCCCTGACCAGCCATGATGTGTGGATGATCATAACTGAAACGGCGTTGAAATTATTTGATATTGCGCAACTTGTGAGATAAATCTGCGACCGAAATCGTTTGTTACCCATTAATATAAGTATAGTCGTTTTTCTTGGCCAATTTCATTGCAATTCGCTTAGACTCGGCCATATCCTTTCCCTGCACGACCACATTAGCTCCATACTGGCGGCATTTTTGTATCTTCATGATAGGCGCTACAATCGGCATCACCACAGTCACCGGAACACCTAGCTTGCGTCCATGATAGCTGATAGCCTGCGCGTGGTTGCCCAAAGAGGCAGAAATAACGCCTTTGTGACGGTTTTCCGGGCTCAACATCAGCAGGGTGTAGCGCGCACCGCGATCTTTGAAACTGGAGGCGAATGAAACGAATGAAACACCTGAACTCAAGGGTAGTTAGTGTATTTCGCAGACACAAGATGCAAACCTGCCAGTGTATTGTAGAAATTCTTTCTTGAGGAAGATTTCCATGCCGGTGAAGGCAGAAAGATGCGATTTCTGTATGGGGCGAGGAGGAGGTGGAGGTGCAGGAAAAAGAAGAAGAGTAAGAAGTATCATTCCGAACTCAAATCGTACTGCAATAGGCTTACTATGCATGGTGTAAGCACAACTCCACTTTTGATCTTGAATGCCGCTGATGTGATGTCTTCGAATTGTATAACGTGTGGTTGGTCCGGATTGCAAAATGGATCGATATATGTTGCATCTTTCAGTTCTTCAGCGTGCTTCAATAGCATAGTATTATTGCGTGCAGCATGGTGAGTGTATTGCTCCTTGCGTTACGTACCTCATGTTCTTCATCGGATGAATATGTATTGTGCTCCATACTGCGGTCTTGCGGTTTGGTAATGCAGAAATCAATCTTATATTTCTAATCGGTTACTGCTATTGATTTGAATTGTCGTCACACAACGGAGTCGGAGAATAGAATGAAAAGCAGAGATTAACCATTTTTGTTGACCTTTAAAGGTTGTGAGATAAAAATTCGGAGCAAATCCCAGACGAACGCCAAAGTCCGCGGGATTCGCTAATCACCGGCCAGATTGTAAATAACAAATAATAATAACAATGATAACGCAAATTGCATCATTTGGCAGCCTCGTGCATATAAAATATATTTTTTACACTCAAGAATAATAATCAACACGTATTAAGCACTTTGTCATGTTGTTGCATTAGTTACATAATTGGTTACTTTCAAATATTGTTCTGTTTTTATTTCGCACAATGCATTTGCGCGTAATAATTATGACTTTAAAAATTCAACGAGATTACAATTATGTACTTCATCACAGTTGTCCATTTTTATTTATACATCAACACATTCGCGGACGGATTCGAGGAGTTTATGAGTACATCGATCAGAAACTCGCAAGGAATGCATGTGGTGCGTGGTGCGCCTGTGCAACACGTTGGTTAGGCCTAAATTGCTGCGAATTGTGGCTGTACTGAGAAGCACTCATGTCTTGGTGGCTCTGCGGTTGCCTGTTCGGAATTCGATTTGTAATGGCTGCCTGCGCCGCCACCGTATGGGGTGGGGTGGGTTTGTTGTATCGAGGATGATATGGAAGAGAATGAGAAGGAGGAGAATAGTCCTGGCTTCCCGAGTTAATTGTAGCATCAACGACATACCGTGGACGGTGTGATGCGCTGAAAGTGTACGCTTCATTTTGATTGAGATTATCTCCTGCGTTATTCGGAGCAACGTTAGACGACGACGACGACAGAGGCATGTTTGGCAACGTCGGATTAAGAGCATCGTTCAACGTTACATCGTACTCATCCGACAACGCCTGAGGAATGATATCAAGAGGATTTCTCTCTTCTTCTTTCTCTTCTTGCTGAATACTAATAGGTTTTGCTTCTCTCAAATCATTTTTTCCAAGTTGTTCTAATTTATTGCTACCACGGTGAACAAGAAAGAAGTTACTTCGCGGAGTTGCTTCACTATCCTCCACAATAATGCCTTTTTGTGATTTAATTTGTTTTGTTAAATTTCCCGCAGAATTTTCAGCAATCTGTGATTGTCGCTGACTTTCTTGTGGCTTCTGCGCTTCTACTTTTCCAGTTTTCTCCTCTTCCTCCTCCTCCTCCTCCTCCTCCTCCTCCTTCATAGACTTGAGTCCGACTGGCTGCAGACCTCTAGCAATGTATGGGTTACCTCCACGCGATGGTAAAAATGGACGTTTTACAATACGAACTGTTTTAGGCCCCACACTAGTATTCCTCGGACTGGTTATCTCAGTTATTGTTGTTGTAGTACTTATAGGAGTGATTGATGGCGAGAGTGTTGTTGTTGTTATTTTCGGTCGAAACAAATCCTTATTTGAGTATTTTCGTCTCGCACTTGATGATGGAGAATCTTCAGTCGTCGTATTAGGTTTTGCTTGAATTTGAATATCTGCCTGGTGTCTATTGGCATAGTCTGCTGCTGCTGCTGCTGCTGCTGCTGCTGGTCTTTTACGACTTCCTTGCCCAACACGTCGCTCCTCATTTTTTAGCTGATGATTCTGTACACGCCTGGGTTTTCCATTTTCTCCTTCTTCTTCGTAATCATGATATTCTTCCGGCAGATGTGGGCGACGAGGTTTTGCCCTAGGCCTCGTACTGTCCTCTTTTCGGTTGTGGTCATCAGTTACTTGCTTATTTATATTGCCTCCTAATTTCCGGTAATTGGAAGCTGAAGATGTAATTGATGAATCAGCCTGCGAGTCTCTCGCAGCTGGCCTCGTCTGTTTCCTGGCAGTTTCTTCCTCATAATCTTCGTAATATTCTTCATCTGCGTCTCTCGCTGGTGTAGCAGCAGCAGCAGCAGCAGCAGCAGCAGCGGTTGTCTTGTAGGCGTACTTATCCGCTTCGTTCTTAGGCACAGGTGGACGTATTCTTGGCGCTACTCTAGGACGATCGTAAACGGATGAACCCGAGTTTTTCACAAATGGTTTTTGGTTGTTTTGATCTTCCCCCGTAGCTTCTTCTTCTTTTTGCTTGAATAGCTTTTTCTGTTCATCTTCGTAGTCATCTTCAATGGGCCGTCTTGATCCCTTGCGTGGTGGTGGTAATGATGATGGTGGTGGTCGTCTAGGCAAACGCCTATCTTTATCATCCTTGTCCCGTTTACGATCCCGGTCATCCGTTCGTTTATCATTAATTGGCCTTTGTCGATCCTCTTTGTTTTTCTTATTCCTACGTTCCTCGCTACGGTGGTGGTGATGGTGGTCAAAACGAGAGGGATTCTCTTCTTTGCCTTCTTCGTACTCCTCGTCCTCATCTTCATACTTTCGGCGTTCGTCTTTGTTGCGACGCAAAATGGGACGTGCTCGTCGAGATGGTGCACGTCTTCGTTCGTACCTTTCTTCATCTTCGTACTCCTCGTACTCTTCGTCATATACAACAACAGGTCTTGGTCTTGGTCGTGGTCTCTTATTTCTTCGCCGGTTTTTGCTTCTTCCTGGCGCTTCAGTGGCGGTGTATCGCGGCTCGTCGTAATATTCCTCGTCCTCTTCGTCGTACTCATCGTCGTCGTCGTAGTAGTAGTCGTATTGGGGACGCCTTCGCCGCGCTGGTTGTCTTCTCCGAGGATTTCCTCCTCCGCCATTTCCACCAGCGCCACCTTGTTGTGGTGCTTGGGGACGAGCTCTTCCTCCTGCTCCGTAAGAGAAGGAGGAGGAAGAAATGGCTGGTGGCGCTGGAGGAGTGTATATGATCTGTGGCTTGATGGTGGTGGTTGATTGCGCTTTATATAGTGCATCATTTCTGTAAATGATTAGATTAATACCAATTGTGTCTATTGCCGACATCTATTGCTAGGGATAGTGTAGTAGCTACCTGTGCCAAAATTTCTTCGAATTTGCGCAATCCACCTCTGACACAAAATGGCAAATGAAGGTTTTTTGATCGAAGGCGGTATAGTTGGCGCAGAGAAAATCATAGCGTGTGCCAAAGAGACAATGGTGGTAGACCTTAGAGACAACGGAATATCGCAATCAAAACATTGCAACAATAGTTATAGCATCGCAGTCAATAGCATTCTGTTGCTAAGTCAAGTGACGGTCGCGCTTCTCGGTGCCTGCTGCTGTTGCTGCTGCTGCTGCTGCTGCCACTCACCTGGCACTTGTGCGGGACACTGGCGTAGAAGCCGTCATGCAGGCCATCGCACTTGAAGTCGATCTCCTCAGGCAGGCGATCATAGAACGGGTATTCGGTAAGGTTGTACCCGTTGAGTTCTCGGGGTAGATTAGGGTCCCATTGGTAATCGACTTGGGGAATGCCGGTTAGCAGCGACTTACTGGAATTGCCCGTGTCCATTCCCGCATTCTGTAAATTTGATACAAACTTTCTGTTACTGCTATGTTTGGACTATCTAGCACAATACAAGTGTTGCTGCAGTTGCTGCTGCAAGTTTCGATAACGGGCAAGCTGACGGATGACAAGAGTGGAAACTAGGATCGATTTCCGCTTTCTTATACATACATACAGTGTTGATTAATGTAGTTCCGGGGCACCAGAGCACTAGCAATTAGCGTGTCATGAAAGGGGAGGGGGGTGTAAGTAGGCATCACGAATTTGTAGCGTTGAGAGCACATGTAGGAAGTTATATAATCAAACAAATATACACTTTGCGAGGAATTTCCAAGAAAATATTAGAGCGCCGTTGTTAGTAATTGAAATTTACAGCTGATATGCAATAGAAAACCTGCTGTCAGCTTGCGTTTACCTTGAATGCTTTCTAATATTTTCGGCGCATCCTAATTGCATTCGAATGTCGCGCACAATCGCTCGTTACATTTCCGCTAATTGCGCGACGCAACTCACACGTATGACTACCAACACCACAAGAAGAGAAAGAAACTTTTCCTCAATATGTTGTCATTCTCATTGGAATTGAAAGCGAAAAGACCGAAATATATATAAAAAAAAAAACATGACATTTATGTTTGTTCTTGGTATCTTCCAAGGCTGTTTTGCTTTGGCGCGCCCAGTAGCAGTAGCAAAAACTCGTTTGGTTACTATGTTAGGGCGCGGCGCCATCGGCGAAGTCACCATCGGCTCGAGCGCGCGTGTTTCATCATTCGCCCCCCCCGCACGGTCGTCGTGTGTGGTGCGGAGTTATGTTGCTTTTTGCATGTTATGCATCTCTTCCCTCTCCTTGCTTGAGCAACTATGCTTCGTATACGCCTCGTTTGCATTTTCGGTTCTCTATCTCGATCGGTCTGTCTGCCTCACACAGTTGAGTGAGAGAAGAATTCGAGCTAGCGGAATGGAAAGTAATTCCGAAGTGCTTACGATGAATTCGGTGTTCCATTCACAATGCCCACTTACATATACATTGTGCGTCGTTGCTCTCTAGTAGACGCTGCACACTCAAAATCAGCGTACATCGCTTTAGAAATGACCAACATGGCCACGCGTGAAAGTCTACGTACGGACGGTGCGGACGAGATTGCGGTCAGACATTATTCAGAGCGGAACAGAAAAGATTTCAATTTGATTTGGGTGATATATATCTTCTATATCACCCATATAAAGGTGCCTGGATTTGGTCGTCAGTCATTACCTCCTCATCCTCCAATGTGGAATTCTTTGGCTCGCTGGTGACATCCGGCGCTGCCGTCGACGTCGTTGTCGTCGTGGTGCTCTTGGCGAAAATTAGAGAAGTCGCTCGAACACAGTTGACATCTTGGAAGCACAACCACAGCACGCCTGTGGACCAAGAATGCAGAAGCAAGTGATAAAAAGGAAGGCAGGCAGGCAGTCGTCACAAATATCAACAATTGACAAGCAATGAGTAATTCAAATGAACTATTCGAGGCGTTTCTTGGACTTACCCGCCGATAGCAGCAACCACAATCCTGGTGGTTTTTTCATCATCTGAAATGTAAATTGAGAAATACAGTTAGGGACACCGACTTTTTGATATGCGTGGTTTGTGTTATTATTATTAATGAGGTGCAATTTGAAGATTTCACCGAACAAATCCATTGGCATAACAGGCAGACCTAACCGTTCGAATGCCCCATTTGATTAGAGGACTGAAGCATGTTATTTAATACCACCGGCTAAGGCTTGCCTGCGTAACAACTTGATGTGGAGAAGGAAGAAGAAGGATTGACGCGTACAGCATTTAAATTACTCGCCGTTCCAACACCAACAATGTAATAATTATGATGCATACTACGATGGCTGCTGATCTCGAATATTCTCTAGTTTGTGCAATGTATGTTCAATGTTGAAAATTGCAAATTCAACACATACAACTTTCGAAAGTTGTTGCATTCACTTAGCTGCTAATCCTAAGCTAGATTTGCAACCCTTTTAAAGCCTCTACGATGACCTCGTCGCCACATGCATGTTGCAGGAACACCTGTCTCCGCGTCATAAGCGTCTAACCACATGCTACGGAAAAAATATCTGTGTCGCGTGGCATATGACGCTTGCACGTCTGCCAGAAACGCATGTTTGTCTGCAACATATCCGATTTGTAGTAGAAGTTGGGCGCAGGCAGGCAGGAAGGAAGTCTGCTATGATTATATGTAACTGCATGGTTTCTATTTGAATTTTTTTACATCAATTCATGGAAATCACGGACGCGTGCGCAATGAAACGTACGTTTCACTTTCATTTCGATGCAAAGACCAGCCAGATCCGTCCGGAGTCCGTTGTTAATTGATTGAAAACTTTGCAACTTACATTGATTAGGTTTTTTACCCTCGATGCACCGCTCAAAGTTAGAAAGGGAGAACTCCAATCAATCCCAAAGTGTGATGCGCATTCCACTTGCGGTCATATGCGGCTTAACGCAACAAACTTTTTAGTCGAACGAAAACTGCGCTATTTTGCAATACGCCGTGGATGGGAATCGGCAGCAGGGCGATGAGCACAAATCGCGCAGATTTCAGAAGTACGACGGCCCGGCCTGCAATACAGCGGCGCATTTACTGGGACACACAGTAGAACAACGGTACGAAGCAGTAACCTCACGCACTGCGTCTCTTGCTTTTGTGAACTGCCTGCTCGAGTCGATGACGACGACGACGGGAGTGCTTCGGAGCGCAATGTTCAAGAAGACATTGAAGAGCGGTATGTCCCCGCCAAGAATGAGAGTCGTGGCGGTGACGACCATTCCAATACTTTCTATGCCATTGCAATGTGCTAAATGCGCATTAAGATTGACGATGACCTCCTGTCGCCATTGTGGCGCACTCCCTCTCCTAAGTATTCTATCTGCATTGTATTTGTATTGTATTTATAATTCACGAACCACCTATCGTTCTTCATCAACTTTCTAAGCATTAGTTTCTTCAATTCTATGCGCTTACGTAAACAAAAAAATGACGAAATGCAGAGAATCAATTTGCTCTGGTAGCACTGCGCAATAATGGTTGGTTACTTGGTGGTTACTCGTTGGTTGGTGCTGTAGGACAAGGAAGAGCGCAATTAGAATTGGGAATCTCTTGTGACATTAATTCGCCACTCGTCCAGCGACAGCGTGACAGACGGCCATTGCGCGGGTCTGTGGCGTCCGGCAGTAGCGTGCGGCATCCTGTTGCACCGCAAAGTATGGGCTTCCCATTGTGCACATTGTAGTGAAAGTATGGAAGCCACGAACAATAAGGAACATGTTTATTTTTACAAAAATAAAATAAATTGCAACAAATAAATCTTATCAAATTTACGAGGCCAATTTTGATTGACATCATTCACATTATTTGACGGGGTGATGTAGTTTTTGTATCATTGGCTATGGTGCACAGCCGCCGCGTGACGCCATTTGAAGGTTATGCCATAGAGCGCACACTTTCTCGTAAATTCGCGTATAACCACATGTTTAAGTCAATTCAAAAAGTAATTATGCCAAAATTTATTACATCTCAAATACATACTGGCGCCAAAAATAGTAGACCAACAAGCTGTAAGTAATTCAGTTCACTAAATTCACAGTTTGCCTGTGTTTACGTCTACCTGCCCACATCTCTAGTGCAATTCCAAAACGGACAATTAATTGAGGATGCAGAAACGGCATTGTCTTGTGGAATTCATTCTGATGAATCCAATTCCTTCATTCCAATTCTGGCCTCTTCTACTCTAATCTATACCGGTGATGTTGTAGAACAAAATACATTTCAAACATTTCTGGCTGTTGGGAAGAAAATGACAAAAAAGGTGGGTGCATGATCACTGAGAAAGTATGTTTGTTTCAATCTATCTTCTCTCTTTATAGATCAGATTACTTCAGATCAATGAGAGCATGCTGAAACCTCAACTTGTGCAGAGACGACTTATTCTGGATAGCACTATGATGGAAACCAACAAACAGGCCCTAACTGATCTTAACAAAGAGTTTGGATCAAAACGTACCAAGCGCCAGACTGAAACCCTTGAGAAACTATTGGTTAATGTAGACAATTTTAAGGATCAGCTGGAGAAAACAGTAGCCTGTAAGTACATTATTTTATAGACACTAACAACAGAAATTCTGAATGTATATCACCAAAGACATTAGCATGGATGACATGGATGTGGATGAACCAACATCATCATTATCATCATCATCAGACATAGCACCATTCATCAATATGGGTGCAACTGATGCTTCTGATGTGTACACTCTGAGGAAACTGATTCCATCCAGTGTGTTGAAAAGTTTGATACAGCCTGCTGGTCAGCTTCTGGTTGCTGCACCAGATGAGGTTATTGTAGCTGAGAATGGAATAAAGCAACACATTTTGACATTGCAGCACACTGGTGCAGATAATGCTGAGGAAAGGGTTGTAATGTTGTTAGTGCTGGATGCATTGTTGAATGTGTACTTGACAGCCGCCAAGAATATTGCTCGGCGCGGCTATCAACCTAGCAAGTATTCGTCAGCACTGAATGCATTTATCTTGGAGAATTTTACATTAAGAAGTGGGAAAACTAGGTATGTCTATAATTGAACTCTGAATAAGTCACCTGCCGTGCTTGTTTGTTTCAGAACACGGCCGTTGTCGATGAAAGACAAGGCGTCTTGTTATATAATCGTTCTTAATTTATTGTATCACGGACTCTGCATAGATCTGGACGTAATAGCGCAGCAATTAAGGTTGAGCGCGCGGAAAATCAACGATCTATGTACTCTGCTGTTTTTGCACATAAAAGACAAGACGGCGTGTGTTAAACTTCCCCTACCGACACGACGAGTTTTCCACTCAAAATCTGGAAAAGGGAAAGCACGTTAAGTCACCATTCGCTTGCTAATAAATGTTATGATAAAATTGAGAGTTTTGAGATCATTTCCAGCGAAACGTTGAACCCGGCTTAGACGCTTTGCAATCACATGCAAAGAAAGTAGCTAATTCTATCGTGTGTTGCTGTAGGTTGGTTACACTAGACTAGTTATGATGTGCTGAACGAAGTTTTCTCAAAATTTTTGCGCGTGTTTTTCTCTCAGTGCTCTAAACGTTACCACATTGCAAGCTATGGGACAATGCATCAAATCGCAACCGAAATATTAAACACCAAAATCGGAAAACAAAAAAACCCAGAGACTTACGCATAAATATAAGAAAAAATGAAGCATAAATAATTAGGATGCCTTATTCGCGTTTATTATGCATTTTTTTGTGCGTTTTGTCGTATTCGTATGCACATGGCAGTATGCATGCATAGTTAGTCGTATCAATCGAAATACAACCCTGGACAAAGTGATGATGGAGGAGATCATCAGAGAGTACAAGGAGACATTGACTTGCCCGTCCTGTAAGGTGAAGAGGAAGGATGCGGTATTATCTAAATGCTTTCATGTCTTTTGCTACGATTGCCTCAAGACCAGATACGAGATTAGAGAAAGAAAATGCCCAAAATGTAATTGTGCATTCGGCGCAAATGACTACCATCGTCTGTATTTGCCGAATTAATATTGGCGTCGTGTGCGGGCGGCGATAGATGATTGAGATGGGGAATTATTATTAATTTAGGCGTCTCTAGTTAACCTTTCCCAGGTATTTCACAATAAATTTAATCAATTGTTGACGTATATCTGAGTTACAGTTGATAATTTCAAGTGAAGTATTGAAACTTCATGCTGCTCACTGTATTAATCAATCCATCAATATCTTGCTGTTTTTTAACATACGTTGCAAATAGTTCCATGCTTACTATTTAACTATTTGATGAATTTTTGACCAAAGCCAATAAGAGTATCTCACAGTTATTTAACTTTTCCTTTGGAAGAGTTTTGATGTCAATAGATATTAGTTGTCGGTTCTAGATCTATCTCCACTTCATTCTACTTCTATTTAGTGCCACCTATCGGTTAGCGGCAAATAAATGTGTGGTCGATGTTAGATTTCTTCTTTGCGCTCTATCTGTTGGGATCCCTTCCAATTTATTAAAAAAAGTCAATGCCGGATGGCGCTACAGATTTTAATTTAAAGTTGGGAATGGATGGCGAGCGGGAGTCGAAGCATGCACGAGTATAAATTCGAACACGGACCAACTCGCTAATATTTAATGTTTGATCCGTGAATTACGGTATATGAATAATTAAGCATTCCGAATAGGAGAAATCATATTCTTATTGTGATTTTATGATAATGATGATTAAGCATTGGTTTAACAATCTTACATCCCGTTATAAATGTGAATTCAAATATAAATATAACACTTCTTCAAGCACCCCACTTCGTAGCACAGTCGGTAAGCCGTCTGACTGTAACGGGGTGCATATTCGAGAAATACGCGTTTGAATCTTGCTGGAGGCATATTCAAGATAATATATATTTCCGCCGGATTCAGTTCTAATAAGTGCTAATTACCCTGCTAGTTGATGCAGCACAATGGAATAGAGGTCAAGTACGGTTGCAGTACGTTAGGTCAAAGTCGGTTAGGTTCGGTCAAGTTCGGTCAGGTTAGGTGATGAAGTAGAAGAAGAACTGCAATCATCTGAATCAAGTTCCGTTGTTTTATTCAGTGCCATTTTTTTGAATTTTGTGTTGATCTCGTCCTCGTCGCCTTCTTCATTGGCCAGTGCTTCAATTTCCTCTAGCTTAAACCCTAGATTGTTTTTATTTACATATTGACTCATAACTTCTTCCACAAACAAGTCCCATTCCTCTTCAGGCAACTTCTGACAGTAAATCACATAACGCCGGATGAATAAGTGGTTCACAATATACCTTGGTGAGTCTCCTTTCAGTATTATTCCATACATGTCAATTAAACACTTGATGATGTCTCTTGCACCTAACTTTAATATGTCTTTCACATCATTTGAGATAACTTGGCAAAATCCTCTGTTGGCTTCTCTCCAGTAATTTTACTTCAAATGGGTTAATGTTGAATATATCAGTGAATTCATGAGTGATAATATTGTACCTGTATCCTCCACATTGTGCAAATCCATATTGGAATTGTGCTACATCCTTGTCATCATTTTCCTCTGGTGTGTCATCACAGACTGTACATGCTAACACTTAACTTTTCCTTCCTTCATCACCAGGATGCTGATAGGTATCATTAACCTCTAGTTTAGGAATGAGGAATTGTGTGACCAACTCCAGGTTTTCAAACTCCTCACTTACATTTCACTTCTCATAGCTCAACGTGAATGCACCACTGTCTGAGTCAAACTTTGAATGACGTTTAGGGCATTCTTCTATGACACTTCCTGGAAGTTGCAGGCTCAGGTAGTAGGGTTTGCAGAAAAAAGAAAAGTGTTTGTTTCTTCATAAATTTGTACATCATGTTCTTTCAGACTGCAATAAGGAGCACGAATTATTATTGTGAACATGGACGGTGTATGAGAGAGGAGAAATCGTGGTGTTAACATCTTCCTATATAGATTTAAATAAAAAAATTTAGTTTCTTGTCGACTTGATTTTTGTTTTTGAGTTGCACGCGTTGAGCGTGTGATTGTAACCTCACAATTTTCGGGGAAATGAGAGGGCCGCAAGTGCGCATGTCGCGCACCATTAGTGAGGCATCTGCCTGCGTGACGTACTGGTTTCATTTGCGTTTTATTGCATCGCGTTGCTTATGATAATAATCCAGTAAAAATCAGTTATTGTGCATAATTCTAATAGCAGGT
>JAODIE010022359.1:0-20574 GCA_027575565.1 Diploeciton nevermanni
GTCCAAAGGGGCGTGGCTTATACTGCGGCTGACGTCACAACCACGTGCTCCTGTCAGATTTCCGCGTCTTTTCGAATTTTCTCTGCTGATAATTGACTCTGGAGCCAGTTCTTTTAAAGTGTATTTTGTTTAGCACTTTGTGATTATATTTAGGAATAGGATATCAGGCTTGACAAATATGTTTAAGTACATTGCAATCATTTTTTAACCGTTTTAAGTTATTAACATTACGTTTTCACAATTATTAAAATCATTAAATCACTTCTCTGAGTACATATTCAATTCGTCATAAGGATTCCGTTAGATTCGGTACCAGAGTCACATTAATATCATCACATTACTTTGTTTTTATGACGGATTTCCATTTTGAGTTATTTAATTTTATTCTATTTACAAGATCAAACATTAGATAATACTATGACTTAACAATGTGACAATGATACGCACAATCTTATACAGTATGCCGTAGCATTCTGCATTTGTCAATGAAGAAAAACTAAGAAGAATGCAATTAAACTGCGCGTTAAATTGGACAACACTGAAAATTAATCATAGTCATAGTCCTCAGGGTTGTTAAATTCCATCACGCACTCAATACTGCTCTGAGCAAACTATAAATAAGTTAAAAAATCCCCACCACCATTCTTGTATGGGCTCCCCAATAATGTTAATTAAGTACGCAAATAAGATTATGAAAGTGGAAAGGATAAGGTCTTTGTTTCAATACATATGTAATGCCATTGTATTGGCTCAAATTGCCAACGGTGCCGTTCATCATTATCGTCATCACTTTATTGACATGAATAGTCAAAAGTGGGTAGGAGTTAGAAGTGGGATACGGGTTAAAATGGCACTGGAAGGATCGTTCGTTTGTTGTGCGCTACCACAATTAACAAAGTTTTAATTAAACTGGGTTAAATTGACTTTTTATGATGCAGTGTGGTCTTCAACTGGTGTGACTGTATGCAGTGTTGGTGTAGGGTCCACTGTAAATTGAGCTGCTAGGATTCGAAGATGTCTTCTTGTGTCGTCGGCGTGCAAGCAGACATAAAATAGCAGCGATCACACAGAGCATCAAAATGAGACCGGCAATGCAGATACCAATAGCGAAGCTTTTTTGAGAGATGCAGATACTATCTTCTGGGCTCTGAAAAGTAAATTTGCAAAATTATTCTGAGAAGGAAATGAAAGGTGAGATGTAACTGATTTAATGCAGTGGACAATTGTCTAGAGAAGAGAAAGTATGACGTGTAGACTTCTTAACAAGTTTGATGTCAAAAAGGAACGTAATTCATTCAGATCCTTAATCCTACATATTAATCAGTTTTTCGATTAAAATAAAACTAAAATATAATCAATATTCTCTTTCTTTCTAAATAATTCTCTGCACGCGAGAAATACTTTGTTCCTACAAGACGTGCAAGAAGTAACAAAAACAAAGACAATGCTGATTAGCGCACGACACGAAAACGGCACACAGAGCAACCCGACCAAGGTGTGGGATGAAGCTATGAATCACGCTCATTGTGCTTTGTGTACCTGCGTTACCTCTACAAGAAAACCAACAGGACGCAAACAGCCCAAGTACAAGGCTAAGCACTTTAGAGATATCCATCATCGTGCATGCTTAACATGCCATTTGCAGTCCTTGTCATACTCTGGCTCTGCATAAACTATGCATAAACTGCGGAACGAATTGCTTACACCTCAAACTCTAATGCCTGAAGAATGAGGCGTCAACTATTGATTTACGCGCAAGGCGATTACTACATTAGGAGGTAACCATTTAATTTCCAACTAATAAATTTACTATATACTTGTTTTCATCATCAAAAGTGGAAAGTTTGTGTGGGATTGTGCAGTTTTGTTAAGCAGATAGTGACAGTACTTATCTCCCATTCTTGTAAAGAGAAGATGACGGAATGTACGCGTGAAATTGCAAGTAATGTAAACAATGCGGTTGCTGAAAAACCCATGTTTTTGATCAACACCAAGGTGTGCGGTGTCTCAAAGACTGCAAAGACAAGTCGTTACTGCTAGTTGCTAGCATAGCGTAGCATTTTTGTTTGTTCTTCTGCATGTGACTGTATCTTACCTTTTCGCTGAAGACCGAATCGTCGTCCAATCCAGCCTTTGAAAGGTCATTGGCTTCGTTGACATACAAGCCGCTGTAGACCTCGATGGTTGCTGGTGTACCCTCACTGTTGTCCGCCTGGCGACGTAATCGATTACCACCGCAAACGGACGGCTACCAACAAAAACGCAAATATTCGTTAACACATTCAAGCATATCGTGCAGACATCATCGCCACGAGAATCTTATCAATGGCAAGATGGATTTGCCAGATTCCCAGGATCCATCCACTTGATCTTTCTACAACATCATTTATCTCGCAATTACAACTTTCTTTTTCAGTGCAAGAGTACAGCTAAAAATGCCTTGTCAATGAATATCGCTTTGAACCCGAGTGCCTTTTTTGCGCGCAGAGGATGTGTGACTAAACGCGACAAAAAACAATGTGGATGGCATGTCTCGGCAGGATATCCGATCTTGGCTGCGTGAAGGCCTTTGTATTGTTCAAAAGTAGCGAAGTCGAAAGAAAGTGAGGAAGAAAAGTGCGAGACGTGAGACGACCACATGCAAAGAAATCGAAACTTTGTCATCGTAATTCAAATTCTCGTGATACGTTAAAAGAGTGGTTATCTAATTGATTCTGATATTTCCAAACCAGAAAATTAAACATGCTTATAAAGTTTAGAAAACCAAATTGGTTACCATCAATTACATCTAGAACAGTCTATATGCAGTTAGTTTCCTCTACAATGTAATCAACAAATACATGCTATCTCATATCAGTAATTTTCAAACTGTAAGAAATAATTCGTAATAAATTTGCACTCAATGCCCAATCAAAGCTTTAATGGTGTGCCGTCTCAATTTCTTAATGGTCAGCCCATCAACAAGCCCTAACTGTAAAGTAACCTCCAACATTTACGGGACAAATATGCACCATCGTGATGCACCAACTATTCCCCAAGCCTGTCTCGCATGCCAACGCATTGTGTGATATATGCACGAAAAATGATTTCACACGTGAGGCACGCGACCCCCGACCTCGGCATTGCACGCCGCGTGCGTCTAACGGTCCCGCAAACGCTATTGTTCCTCGTAAACAACAATTACGCCGCCATATATAAACATACGCGCTGTTTTGCAGATGGCAAACATTATTATATGCATTATTCGTTGCAACAAGTGTGTAACGTATATATCGCCGAGGTAATACTCGGATTTGATATTGTACTAGGTAGATCGTGAGACGAGAATACCGCTAAATTTTGCCTTTTATGCCGTTTCCTCATTGCAGGTTCTAGCGGTATACTTCACATTGATGGGAGGAGAAGCCAAAAACGATGAAAATTACGTTTTAATCAAAGAGCGCATCCGATGAGCTGAAGAAGTAAAACGCTGGTAATGGTTGTATGCCGGAATTTTTTTTTTTTTTCAAGTGCATTGAACCACAAACATTCGGACATTGGCTTTAAAAATGTGTTTCAAACAATCACGAAATAGAGAACAACATTAAACCTACCGTGATTTTCTCACATCCACTATCAGCCCTCACACATAACTTCACATTACACTGATAGTAAACCGAAGCAGTGTACGGAAACTTGTGAGCTTGAAAATGCACCGTCGCTTTCGTCCTATCCTCAGTATATTCAAACAGGCCCATAATCTCCGGATCCAATGGGCATCCATCACCTCCAATCAGTTTCTGTTCGCCCCAACCAAGTCCATCTCGGACCAAACAATCAGTAATTCTAAGCCCATAAGTCTCTTGTTGGTCGAGAGCAATCTGTAATGTAAGAGGATCTCCGATCTTTACGTTCTCGGCCACTTCCTTGACACTGGGATCTCCAGAGAAGATCTTCATGGTGCAGCCCGGCATTTGTGCTGTGGCTGTTACAGGATCCGCGTGTGTTAGACTGGTAAGAATAATAAAACAATAAATTAAATAGTAATTTTTAAGAAACAAAGAGAGAGATTTACTCGACTTTGAGTGAGTCATTGAGGACGGTATTGTTTCTAGTGTTGTAACGACATCTGATGTGGAACCCTTTGCCTTGGTTGGTTACCAATTTGAGATGAGGTTGAATGACGATGGTGTTGAAGTATTCAATGCCGCCGTCATCCTAAAAATAGAAAAAACGATATTTCATTGAAATGAAGAAGAAAGTCAGAACACAACTAGTAAGTAATTCTAAGCGAAAACTCACTTTCTGGTGGAGTAACCATTGGAATATTCATAAACATCCAGCTAAATAGCCAAACAATAGCTAAACGTGCGTCTACAAAACTTGTGATTATGCCTTAACTATTAAACTAACAAAGGGTAAGCAGGCACCAAACGGCATATACTTTCTTTTCGGTGCGGCAGTTTTCCTGCCCACCATGCGCACTCTATGCACACAAGTGCGCATTAAATTTGCTTCATTGTGATTTCTGAATTGCGCGCGTGTGACTTCTATTACCAATTATATCATTATTCTCAACCGTTTGGTGCTTTTAGTAGCGAATGCAACTTGCAACAGCAATGAGAGGAAACGCAATGCATTTAAATGTCTTACGGTCTGAAATAATTGGCAATCGTGATTTGTCTCTGAAGAGTTCAAATTGATGAATTGAGAAAAAACGTATTGTTTACATTTAAATTAAAAGTGTTTCTATATGTTAATTTGATATCTCCTCCTCAAATTGAATTATCTAAATTCCTCAACACTCAACACATTCAAATAAAGTTAGGTGCTTAAATTATTTATATATTAACTTCTTTATGAGTTTATCCTGAAGAAGAACAAGAAACGAGTGAAAGTTAGTACATTAGTTGGTTAGTATATATCATTGCAGTAAATTTGATATTAAAATTCTTCAAAATTTAATATTCCAACTATGAGCTGAAAATGTGAGATGTAAATTTAAATAAATTGCCAGCCTAAAAAAATCTTACACCACCATTGTTACTTGCCTCATTACACGTTCTCACTCGCACTATTTGAAACACATACCATATACATGTTCCAAGTAACATACTGTCATTGTGTTGCATATTCCTGTGTTTGAGACCAATTGGAAAGGTAAAACACAGCATTCAAATCGAAGGTGTGGTCGCTTTGCTCGCAAAACTCCTTCGCATGTCTCACGTCTTGCCCAACAACTACCACTAACACACCTCAGTAAGTAAGTAACAAAATACATAATATTCATAAATGAACGCCGCAAATTGAGTGTTTTTATGCTCGTGCAAGCATTACGTCATTAGTGCTAACTAAACAGATCAACACGCGTGCCGAAAGAAATTAAACATATATTAGGAGTGAATGAATGAACAGTAAATTCGAGTTGTGTCTGGATTTCTTAAGTTGTCGCTTAAGTCTTCTTGTGTTTTAAAACTGTGGGCGACTTACGAATGAGTCATGAGCATCAATTCGTCGTAGCGCGTTGGCAAATTGCGGCGTACGTCATTAAATCCGGTTGCGCGCCGAACAAAGATTCGCCATTAGCGGCAATTAGGTAATTGTCGGTGATTGTTCGGTGCTCTGATGGAATGAACGCTGCAATGGTTGGAACTGGTAAAACTGGTAGCAACAGAGATTTATCAAATTAATAAGACAATGAACACATTCATTCTTATTCGAAGACTTTAATTCTGATGTTTCCAGATAGGGTTTGAATTATTTAATGACAAAAAAAATGATTTTTTGAATGTAAAATTAATGATGGCAAAATCAAATAAAGAACATATTTTCCAGGAGTTTTTAATTTGTTCCTGTAGCTGTTGTTCTTTATATTTCTTGCTGATTTCCATTGTTATTTGCACCATTGTTAGTAAATGTAATGCTTAATGTGTCGTGTTAATGGACGACGTTTCAATCAAGTGTAATTTGTTGCTTGTTTACGAGTCTTTTCCATTATTCGAATTATTTACATTTACAGATGCCACTTGCAGAAATGAGAAATTGTGTTCTTGAACGTTGTCTCTCTAACTTTGCAATTCCAGTAATATTACGTAATAAATAATAGTAACCACAAAAAGGCATTCATTGCATTTTTTTTTACAAATTTAGAATTTGGTATTCTAGAAGTGCACGGTGTTATTATTCATTCGACCTTTCAAGGGGTTCCCACGCGAATAGCTCCTTAACTCCTTGGAATCATTGAAATGTCGATGTCGTTCATACCATTGGCATTGACAACCTTGTCCGTTGCTGTCTGTCGTCTGAACCACAAATGATATTTATAATATAATAATTATAGGTGGTTTGTAGTAAGAAAGCAGTTTTTGATATTTAATGCAAGTGATCTACTGACTAACAACGAAACTTGTTTTCACTAGTGCGTTGGTGACATTTGCATCTTCGGGAACTCTTTAAAATTCATTTATAAATGAATGTTATTGCAAATTTAAGAGACTAGTAAATGGAATAGAAAATTGAAAGTCGTGAGTGGGATTTGAAGCGACAAAATATTCTCCAACGCTAATTTCCATTTTTAGGAACTTAAGAAATAAATTAACTGGTTTAAAATGTTAATTTCATTTGAGAAGTGGTTGGAAAAAAATTGTAAAGTACTTCTTTATTAATTTAAAGCTAATTTTAATAAAAATCCTGACAATACAACTATTACTTTTTTAAAAAATTTCCAGAGAAAATACATCAATATAGAACAAACGCATTTTATTTGAAGATGTTAGCATGGAGTCAATAATACTTGCACAAAAAAAAAACAACACTTTCACTCTAAGAGTTTACCTTTAACTTTATTATGCATTCAATAAATAATGGAAACGATAAAGCTTTGTGTATTTACAGCTCTTATTTGGTTGCGCCTAAAACCTATAATTCATTTAACTATTTTGAAAGCCATTTTCATTATTATTATCTTCAACATGGAGTATGTCAAATTACCAAAGCCCGAAATAATCAAACATCACATGTTATTAGAAGTTGCCAATTGTATGACTAATATCGACGCTTTGTCGTTGGAATAAAAACAAATGAGAAAAATTTCCAAGAATAGAAAATACGTGAAGAAATTCTGCAAATACTTGTAGATATAGTGTATTATTATTTTCATTTCCTCTTATACTATAAATTCCAGCATATATGAATAAAGCAAGTAGTTGCTCGTTACTTTCATTTGTTACCAGACATAATCTCATTGAAAACCTAATGAAAATTATGCCGTTCTAAACTAGTATGATTTAAATTGTACATGATATCAAACAATTTCCTCTCTCACTTTGCATTGAAAAGAAAGTAAACCACGTCTCGGAAGTGTGCTGTTGTCACCAACATAGTACTTAATTAATCAATGTGTAACAATTGCATAAGTTAAGAGCGAAATAAATTAAATCTGACGTGAGTGGCCGAGATTAGATTTTGTTTCCTTAAGCGAATAAACATGTGAACTGAGATTGCTTATCTAGATACAATGTGAAGCCTACGGAATCGTGAAAAATAGAAAGGAAAAGTAATAACTAATTATTATATTGAATTAGACAATATGGATTACAACAGTTTTTATTTAAGTTCAAATGGTGAATGCAACTAGTTTATGGTGAATTTTGTGAATCTAAAGAAGAAATAATTTTTATGGATAATTAATCTCACGAAATGGGTTTTGCCACAGTAAAAAACTCATTTTTTAAGCTAGGAAATGACAAAACACTGCCGCATCAACATTTTTAAATAAAGATTTACATATTTAAATAGTAAAAAGATTTGAAGCAAATTAAAAACTAGTTCATATTAAAGTCATAAGTTCAGAGTCAAGTAAAACAATTTTTTATCCATTTCACATAAAACATTTATAAATCAACCACGCAAAACTCAAACAATTATATTCAAAAAATCACGAACACGAATCACGAACAAATAAGATTAGAATGCTAAAATAATTTTTTTTTATTATTATTCAGAGTATGATTGAGTGTAGTTACGAAGTGTTTAAGCTTCATTATGTTGAAAAACTGCACTATGACACTTACTTTTAGTCACTTAGTAATATATTTTCGGCATGTCGCCTTCTTCAGTATCTACAGTATCTACTTCTGCTTTGTATTGTATTATCTTAGTTGAAAGTAGCACATTAACACTGTTTGTAAAAACTGCGAAGTCGCGCGATATGTCACGACGCGCATCGCATCGCATCGCCAGCACCACAAAACACCGAGGTCTAATGGCTACGAATCCTGGAAATTTGAGCACAGTCGAGAATCTACCTCAGAGCAAGCAACATCTTTTCCAAGTTACTCTCCTCAATTTAAAATCCACATGTTGACATATACCATTAGAAGTACGAATTCATAAGTAGCAATACAAGTCAAAGCAACATAATACAATATAGAATCATATACCTATTTCTATAGGCATAGTTAAGCAAGCAACATCATATAATACTACTTTAGTATCTGATACTGAAGAAGGCAACATGCCGAAAACGTTTTACCAAGTGACCAAACGTAAGTGTTGTAGTAACATTTTATCAATATAATTATTTATCATTGTTGATTCATAGCCGTGAGCCGCGCGCAAGATTTTAAATTGTCTTTACTAATGACAAACAACTCCAACACGCAAGCTTTAAACAGTTGTATTATTCGTATTTATTACATGCTTAGTGAAGTGTGTAAATGATGTTGGAGGTTGAAAATAACGTTTAATTTTGATGACGATTTAGAAACTTGCAAGAAGATAATTAAATCGACACAGAGACAAACTTCACCTCTGTTTTATTTTAGATGAAATTTGAAGTCAATCTAGAATTACATGTGCTGTTCATTCCGGCGTCATCTTCATACTTGACTTCTCTTCTTTGAACTTCCTGCACGTTCTTATACCATAACTGGCATTAATTGCCATCGTAGCACTGAGAGCATTTAGTCTAACGGTTCGGGAATGTTTTTTATTGGATAATATTTCAAGTTACGTGTGCTTTGCTTTATTTTGATCATCAGTACCGTTGTAATAACAAAGACATTACTTGGCATTGGTTAACTAGTTTCGACATAATTAACTGTAAATAAAGCAAATATTCAATTAAAATCAATTTCATGCAATTCTCAAGTTTTCCGCTTAAACATTATGCAAAATTTCAACATTTGAATTAAATCGCTTAATCTCTAACTAATGCATTATACATTTAGATTATACGTATATCACTTGCGTAATATCAACTCAATTTAATCTCCACTTGACGTTCACTTACTTTTGTTTTCCGCTGACTCTTTGTACTCGTGAGTTAGTTTGCTCGCAAGCAACAATCGAAAAATGAAATTGTTCTTACATCACCATACGCCCGGCCGCACGAAAATTTCTTGTTAAACTCCCGCACGCGGCGGAATGCACGCGTATACTAACATGACACCGACACAATGTACTCGACCAAAATACATTGCACGTTTTTGTAAAAATATCATCGTTTATGAATAGACAAATGTATTGTTATAGTCCTTTGTTGAGAAGCAAAAATTTGGAGAAAAAATGGGATTAAGTGGTTGGTCGAAAAGCAAAAAGTGTTATACCTGTAGACATATCAAATTTTCAACTCATTTTTTCCATTCTCCAGGCTTCACGCATTGCTAATAACGGCAATGCGTACATGCATACATTTTCACGGCCAATGCAGCAGTCAAGTAGAAAATTACCTGCAATTAGACATTGTATGTAAAGTAGCCAATCGCTGTTGTTTTAGTGCACGCAGTCTCGCTGCATCCCTCACGCAGCAATAATACAGTTTTAAGACCTTGAAGACCTCCAACAGTTCAATTGAAAAGATGCACAAGATATTTAATTACCCGCCATTGGAAGAACTATGCACGATGCTTGGATTGTTGTACCACCAAACATTTATTACTCCTGCAGGTACTCCAAGTGCAATGCTTTTATCATTACTTTACGCTGCTGCATCTCCTGCTCTCGTGAGGTGGTGGTTTCTCTTCGTTTTCGCCAACACGCATCGCGATGGCGGACCGGTTCTGCAACTTTATGTGCGCATCGCGCGCCTCGGCGGGCAACGATGCCCTTTTTTTTAATGCGCCCAGGTCCCAATGTGCCTTTGCTTTGATTGCGCAGAGATTGCAAGATTATAAATGTACTCGACGCAACCGCAACCGACCAAACACATACATGCTGCGAATTGTGACTGTGAATGAATGTCGATGTAACGGCGCGAACGCCCCCAAAAACACCAGCCGCAAACTATTTATTCGCTGCCTTAAGTATAGGTACTGATGCTGGCAAATAAGGTGAATAATATCCCAGGAATGAGAATGAGGCTGACGGCGATATGGCATGATGGTATCAGTTTCAACGCATCTCTGATGTGCTATACATTTCGCTACAAATTGCACACATTAGCATGGGTAAAACGTGTGCTAGGTTGATTTACGGAATAGCACAAGAAGAGAAAAAGATATGTAAAAGATGCAGTGTGTATGGATTAAGGCAAAGAAAAGAGAAAAATGAGCGCGAAATGATAATGGCAACTGTGCCACTGGACTGAAATTGATCTGGTACTAAAAAAAGCGCATGAATCAGGTGTTTACATGAAGAAAAATGAGGTATATCCACTTGGGGAATAATAAAAGGTAATGGAAATTGCAACGAAGAAATCTTGAATTGGCGCATCTCGTAAGAAGGCCTCATTTCTCAAATGCCAGCATTTTATAATCAATATCCACTAAAGTCGATCGTAATTTTCCACACCATTAAAATCAATTTTCCGCCTTGTGAACTCTCTGCTCATCAACGCTCTCGTAAAAAGTGAAATTCAACACTGGTTGTGGTTGCACAAGAGTCTGCTAGTTTTGTTGATTCTCCTCATTCGCAGCTCTTGCATCAACGCACCAACTAATATGGCAACTTGACACAGCGCGACAAACCAACAATACGTAACACTTTCGATTGGTGAAAAGCGCCATGTGTGCGTGCTCATATAAGTGCAATTCAAGGTTCCGGCCTCTTTTGCTCAATGGCTGCTCCTTGTGTTGCAAAGAGCAAGACGTGTAATTATGTTTGCATGCTGAATTATGACGAAAACTCATTTAATATTAGCTGAACACATACGGCACATACTCAAGCCAAAGAAAAATGACTTTTGAGTTGTTATGAGTGGTTATCACACGCCACACATTCCAGTCTATTGTCTGCTAATAGCAAAACATACGTATGTTATCTTGACATCAATTTAGCTTCGTCATTTGCAACTAGCAATGAAGTCACTTTGAGAAATATGTATTGGCCATTGATGGATGACTTACCAACTCAGTACTCATCGTATTACATCCTCGCAATGGCAGTGAATACTTGATGGGCGCCTTGCGCTGCACCCATTCACCTAGACACGTGCTGTTCTTGGACAATCCCCGGGGATAGATCATGCCGTTGAATCTTCCCGAGCGCGTGCTCACGCTGACGACAATCTCGTCTGAGTTGCACTCGACGCGGATGTCTGAAGCGACTTCCGCTGACTCTGTAATCACAATACGCGTTTCTTATTAGTCAGATTAGTCAGGCTTAATAAGATATTGTCAATAGAACCAATAACGAAGCAAGGAAATAATTGTGAGGTACTGAGAGAAACTATAGTGCAAGCACTTGCAGAATTGTGATTGTTTATTTGAAGTAGTCTCAAGTAGTTTCCACTTTGATTAATGTTAATTTGCATACAGTTATTGTTAAATAATAACTTGTTTGGTTTCAGGTATGAAACTATTCCCGTTTTGCGTTAATTGATAGTGAAGCAGAAGGAACGTGCAATCAATTTAATACCAGTTGGGTTTGAAACCTAAACTCACAACCGATTTTTTTTATGGTTCTACTGAACATATCAATGATAAACTCAAAATAGTTTAAGATAATAGAACAGGATTAATATCATTAATTTTGGACTAAAAATAAAAGATGATTTAAGAAGTTTTGTTGTTAGATTGATTGCTTGCATCACACAAAATCAGTATAAGTGAAGAGTCTTAGAATTGTTTCAATCTAATTAATTGATTTTTATCTATTATTTATCATTAGTAATACTTGTTGACTTACTAGGTGTTGGTAGCGTTGAATCTGGAATATTGGCAGCATTGATGGCAGTGAACGTACTCAAAACCTGTATATTAAAAACCAACAAATTAGAAAACTACATCTACATGATTAATTGCGCAATCAGCATGCATCAGTCACATGCACATCGACATCGACGCATAGCACGCAATGCCATATTATTATCGCTGCGACCAGTCGACTTAATTTGCAAATCGGTGACACGACGTGTGGAAAATTCACTTCTCATGCAATTAACAACCACTTACTCCTCAAGCACATCATAAATAACGCACATATTAAATATAACTGTATCTAATATAAGTTATGTCGTGAGCATATGTAAAAATAGTAAACTACAAGTAGACTTGGACAGACAGAAATTCCAAGAAAAGAAGAATTAAACACCCTGTAGATTGTAGTTGATTTAAGCGAAGAATGTAAGATGCGATAAAATGTAATCGAAAAAGAAACCTTACTTGCATGCAGCGCAAATACCTAAGCAAAGAGGCCGACGCCGCCGCCGCCGACAGATCTTTCTCTCTGTAACGACGACAACATCAACATCGTGGGCTGGTTGCAGTTGAACGACTTGCAACTAATAAAGTCGTAATGTTATAATGCTCTTAGGTAGTAAGTGCAGCAGTAGATGCAAAACATGCTTGACTTCGAAGTGCGCATCGCAATTTAAACAAATTCTACATGGATATTTCTAACGGAATATTGATATTGAATATGCAACTTCTCATGTGCAGATTGCTGCTTTTAACGAACTCTGATTGAAATTATTTCCGTCAATATACTGTAACTTTATGGTATTTAAGAGCAAATGCAAATAACTACATGTTAATTATCCACTTCTAACATTCAATTTATTGACGAGCCTACAATTAGACAAACCTGAATGAAACTTAAAAACACATTTTGCAAAGCATTCTGAAATTCAAGATGAAAATTGCTTAATGGCACTGCCAACGCCACTCAACTACGATTTGTTATAGCGAAATAAATTATAACTTCGAATATGTAATAACAACGCATAACTTTTGTTTGAACTTTGTAGAGAAATCAAAACAAAATGGTCAAACTTTCAAAATTAAATTGCATTTCATATTGATGTAATATTTATCTATGGAATAGACTTAAATCAAATAGCTAAAATAGCTAAAAACTGATATGACGCCATTCACTATTATGGGAACGATCAGAGAGTAATAATTTCTAGTCATATGAAATTATTACAAATTAATCGCAATTCCACCGTTAGATGCAAAGTACAGTCGTACTCCAGAATCATTCACATGACCAATCATCCGTCAACAATTCCCACATTGTTCCAATATCGCTCGCTCATTACAATCATGTACAATCAGCAAACAAATTACAATCTTTTCAATTCTATTTATAACTACTAACTGGCGAGTAATTAATAACTATAAATATTATACTGCACGTGTAAAACACCAAGGTGACAGGTTGTAAGTTGTGCTGCCTATACATTGCGTGTCCACGTCCTTGCACCTTCAATGCATGCATGATGATGCTCATCATACAACCTAGCATGTGTAATTATGCTAATGCAACATATTTTTTCCTGGTCCATAGATGATGATTTCTTTCAGCTCAGCTGAACTCAAGCATTAAATGTGATGCGATTAGATAATTCCGAAAACAATGCAAGAAGCTCTGATTAAGTATGTTATTATCGCATGCGGGAAGAAAGAAAAGAATACGTTGTTAATGAAGATCTAAACAAGTGTAATAAACTGAATTAGACGTAAAAATAGGTAGTACGCTGGTGTTGGATGATTGTAGACGGGAGTAGATGATTTTATGTTTTGATGAGATTGTAAAAAAGAGTAATTATTATTTTATTTATTAACCGCAGTTGGCGTATCCTTGGCTTGTTAAAACGGAGAGCGTGTGACGCAATGTTATGAAGCGGAGGCAGCTTGAGGTGGACTGCCTTGAGAATTAAAAACGAAATGTTAAAAGGTAAATAATGTTGATGGCCGTAATGGCGCTCGTGCGTAAAAGAACGTGAAACAGTCGTTATTGGTGAGTTTGGAATTAAAATGTTAAAATAGTAAAACACATCTAGAATAGACCATGGAATAAAAATATTATTTTCTATAGAAAATCAAGCGAAATCTTTTAAACTAAGATGGAATTAGGAGATAGTGGACAGCTTTATATACGTGCTTGTTGTTAAATCAATTAAAATTATCGTTTGTCGTAGGTTTAGAAGGTTTCAATTGTGTTTTCATTTATGATTTCGATGTCTAATAAATCTATTTACATATTTCTGGATGTAGTACTATCTCGAAAGAAGCATAATTAGAATTCAACTCTATAAATTGCCAGAATTAATGTGAGTTAAACGTTAACACTTGTTGCACTTTTCGAGTAGTAGCCAATCTTAAAATATTGTATGATCTCATCCCAACCTCCTTGCATCCATTAACGTACATCCATTGCATCCTCATAGCCGTCACAAGCAACAAAAGAACAATTACATCTATAATTAAACCCGATGATCTAATATTTTTTCTTACACTACAACTTGCCGACACAGGCAAAAATGCATTTTAATTACATTCCACGCTGACTTAATTACAGATCAAAATCTGTGAATACATACCAGCAGAATGGCGACAGTTGCAAAAAGGATGCTCTGCGTTCGATTCCTCATCTTTCTTTATTTGGATTTGTTTTCTGGCGCGTTGTAGAGATGTTCTGAAAAAAGTGAAAGTTGCTTAATCATCGGTCTAAGGCAATATACAGTACAGCGCAGCAAACAACAAACAACATAACTCCAACTGCTCATAATAAAATAAAAATAATCGAAAATATTCTGTTAGGAAGTACATAAATTGACAAAAGAACAACATATAATTCCTGCAAATTGCCACCACCGGCGACAAAACATTGAAGATTGCAGGCTTTACCAATTAGCAAAAAGCAAATTGCAATTACTATCGAAAATAAGCAGCCACCATGCCTACGATAATTACCACTTCGTCTTGTGTTTTCTGACATCCTGTAGTGTCGCATGATTTATTGTCAAACCGGTGGTTTTTGTGCCCTTCTCAGATTCAAGATTCGCTTCCTTGTTCGTTGTTGAGTGTTGATTCATACGTGCGCATATCTATGCGAACTCTTGTGCGCCGTACAAATTAATTTTAAATTATCCACTCATTACATGAGCAAGTCTAGTCGGAGCGTTACGCTGTTAAGTGGCAAATTGTAAATTGTTGCAAATCGTCCGAGACGAGAAGAAGATGACCACCGTGCAATCATAAATGAACTTAATTTAATTGCGAATTGCCATATTGCAAGCTATGAATTAACTATCTCTATTTTTAATGACTATCAAATCTATAGAGATATTTAGAACTGAATTAATTAGGAAATTAGAAAACAATTAATTGATATTAATTAACACACAAATGTGAAAAAATATTTGAATAGTTCTGAGAATAACATTAATTGTTATCAAATTGTACAACTCAAAGTAATAAACTTTTTTTGGATTTTTTAAATATTTATTATTACATTACTGTAATAAGTCACACAATAATTTATATTTTCATTAAATTTAATCTTGCAAAGATCTTTAATATATTTGGTTGAAAACAAAAAATTATCTAAATTATTTCCTGAAAAAATTTCATTTCCAGCTAGATATAATTATAAATCTTACAAAATATATCACCGTAATCTTAATACAGTGTTAATAATAATTGTTTTCATTAATTAATTGTTGCACATTTTCATCGATTTCTATCGATTAATTCACTACTACCCATAAACAGATTTAGGAGATTTATTTATGACATCAGTTTGTCCAAAACAAGCCGCATATCAGTAAACAGAATTTCTCTGCCTTGAAGCATATTTTCTCGTTACATACACAAATAGAATTTGATGGCGATTGGTCCGCGAAAAGAAATAACATACAATATAAGCAAAGCTATTTTAGGAGATGACTTGGTACTTTAGTAGTTTCCTAGAAAGTACGAATGTGAATCTCTTCTGAATGACAAATTGCAAACTGACTTAGACGTGACTTCAATCTCTGTATTAAATCAACGAATAATTGATTTTAAGTCCTTGTTCTGAACAAAGTAGAAACCTTACTTTAATTATATTTTGTAGATAATTATGTACACGTAGTAGAGATAGTTTGAAAGGTGTTGAAGGAAGCTTAAAATTGATTTGATAGAATATTGAGTTGCATTTGAGAATGCAAATTCAACTACACTAAATTTCAATCTAAAATTATTAAATTCAAATCCCAACGCATTGCATAATATTAAATACGCTTCTCACTCACCTTTACTATTTACTCTACAATGCTCGCGTTCCAATACTCTGGTTGCTGTGTAAAGCTTCAGTGTAAAGCTTTATAATCCAAAGAAGCGAATTTTTAAGAGGATATCACAGTTGACTCGATTCAAGAAGCGAAGAATAAGAGACACTGTTTGAAAGACCACACATAAATAAGCGCACTTAAATTAATCAGTCTTGATTTACCGGTGTCGACCCAACTTAATAAGCTGTTTAATTTTGTTTCTTTCTTCGTTTAAATTTAACAATGAGCACTCGCACACTTGCAGTGTTCACATGGTTGTGTAGTGGACGTATTTGCACTGTTTATGCGTTCCTAGAGAAGAATTTCGTTGATTTAGATGGTTTTGAACGTGTGTGTCTGCCGACATTATTCTATTCCATGGCGTCGCGGCGGATTGCACGATGGTGGTTCGCGGAGACGCGACGCTACTGCGCGGATGACTTAAGTCCAACTGCGTGGATCAGACGGCAGGTATAAGGTACCAGGTGGAAGTTGCCTTGTTGAGCGTGAAGCAACTGGTCGGACGAGAAGTGGAAAGAGAATTTGTGCAAGGCAAGACTGGAGGGACTGGATTCTGATCGCTGAGGTAAGCCAAGGTAGGCACAAGCAGTCTCTGAATGGTTTCAAAAGTGTGCGATGCATTCAGAGCAAACTAGAAATATAATGGAGCCAGAAATGGACGCTATTTACATAAATAAAGGTTAAAGAGTTTTTAAACGAGTTTAATGTGTTGTAATGGGAATAGTAGTCTAATTGGAATTGTGCCTGGGATCAAATTAAAGCAAGAAAAGCGCGCCTTGGCCCATGAGGGGATCGAACCCGCGACCTTCGCGTTATTAGCACGACGCTCTAACCAACTGAGCTAATGGGCCAATTGGTCCGCCATTTCCTGCAACTGATTCTACGCTTTAAAAATTTATTATTTGAAGTAGTAAAGTAGTATACATATAGTATTGAAGTAGTTATGTTACAATTAATCCTACAACGACAGTTTTCTTTCATAAAATTGGTTCTTAATTTAAAAAAAAGATAAATTATACAGTAACTATAATGTTTCCATAAGTATTTATTTGCGACTCAATAATTTTTAGATGATTTTCATAATAATCACACTACTTAATTGATTAATTCATTTCCTACCACTAAATAAAATAGCTAGACCCACCCAGATGTTCTAGGACATTATCTAGGACACAATCTAGGACATTAATGATTCGTAATACAATGCTAAAATCATTTATTTCTAATCAATTTTTCTGTAAACCCTACTCTACGGCATATATATCCTCGCAGGAATCGATGCAGTCACAATTTTCGGGCCAATCACAAACGCCTTCCTTTGCGTTGAATTGTAAACCATCAGGGCAATCAAACACTACCGGATGACCATGATTACATTTACAGAACTTAGTGCAGTCGCAATTTGGAAGAAGAACATGATTAGTGTTACATGGTGGACATGTTCCAATGCAGCCATTGTCTGGAGAAGTATCCTGGTCACCATGAATATTGCAAATTAGGCATTTTATTAGAAAAGTCATGAAGAAACCTAAAAATATCCGGTCAGCATAAGAAGCTTACAAATATAAACTTGTGGTAACTAAGTTTACCTTTGAACAACATGGCGATTGTTTTTCGTAAGTTTAGATGATTCGGTGATAAGATAATAAAACATATAAATAAAAGATAAATTGAGTACTCAGTACTTATATTAAATTATTATAGCTTGTTAACAATTGGCTTATGATGCTAATTGTTATTGTAAGTTATATAAAGTGGAAGTACAATAAGATAAAAGTACAATTGTCCTGTATGTTGTACAATGATTTCAAAACAATTATTATATGATGCAATATTTCGTTTGAATTGATTAAATTTACAAACCAATTCAATAAGAAATTATACCAGTTATCTATGTTAAAACAGCAATTTTAATTTGAAAATAATGAATGATTAAAGAAAGTTAGGAATCTCGCACTTTCAACTTTGTATTATGTAACAAACTTCGTGATAACACAGGCTGAAAGAGAACAAACAGAAAGCTCTAAAGTATACCCAGGTATGTTTTTTTGTTAATATTTATTTTGGCTTATAGCATTTTTGAGGTTAGTCCGTTATTTCAACTGCATGAAAAGTACATCAGTTGCCAAAATGATATTCAATTTGTGCTGCTTTAATCATCATTATCATCTCTGTACTCAGAACTAAACACTGCATTCCGAAGTCGTGGAACCATGAAAAGCCTCCGATAAACAATCTTGTTGGAGTACAACCCTACACTAATGAACACCGCGATCTCATTCTCTATAGACACCAGAACATTAATCAGTATGGTATGTTCCTCATTCAATAGCAACAGCTGCATGCTGTAGAGAATGAATTTTGTAATTCTAAGTGAAACATTTTTGAATTAAAAGCACAGTTGAATTTGGATTTGCAGGTAACGAGGTACAGTTGCATTGCAGAAAATTGTAGAGTTGTATTGAAATTTAATTTGAATGAAAGAATGGCAAGTGTTGATCCTTTAATGTCTCCACCAGGAAATGTAAGTGAGGGGGATGATGTTGAAATGCATAGTTGAATTTTCATATCATGATATCAATCGCATCAAAACCAGGGACTGTAATTGGTTTATTGGGTATGTTGTTTGGGATTTTACTACAATGTGTATAATTCAACTTTTCTCAATTGACTTTCATTATTCTGTAATGAGAAAAATGTAGGTTTATGAGAGTTGTGAAAAGTTTTAACATGTTTAATTAACTACTTTAAATGTGAATCAATGAAGTCTTGTTTTTAATTTAGTGTCTGCCATGTTGAGCCAATCTTTTTGACCAAAGCATTTATTAAAAACGAGGTTTTACTATATGCAACTTTTACAACACTAAATGCGTAGTTGTTTACGCTATAAAACTGGCATTGTTCATATTATTGAAACATTGAAATTAAAGTATGAAATTAAACGTAGTAACAAATTAATTTAACTTAACAGTTATAGAATATTCCGATTTAATCAATCAAATCTAGGTGCATTCTTCAATTGCAAATTCTCAAGTCGAATACCCTGCGAGAGGCGTGAATAACGGCGCTTTCTTAGTTGTTTTTACGGCAAGAATAGTAAAACATACGCTTTGCAAAGATGGGTTCAAATCGCGATGCGAAAAATAATATTCTTTAATTTCCTTTATTCCTAAAGCATGCAAATTTCATAAATATTACATAATAAACTATACAACTTGTCAAATTTACTTACCGTAACCACCCGAGGGTTCACAGCGGAGAGCGGCGTGCTTAGCGTGGCGCCTGCTTCTCACCCAGTGGGCTCGGGTTCCATTCTCGGTTGAGGAGATAGGGGCCAAAGGCAGCGCGCGTGATGGAAGGGTCTCTATTCATTGTCTTGGTTGTATGCATTATCTTTACCTTACACCTCGGCAAATAAGATTTTTGCGCCGTTCCCATTTCGCCCAGATTTTCCCATGGATCCCCGATTCAATAAAAAGAACTCATATTGTTCCCGCTGTCGTAAAAATATATTTACCCCCTTGTACTAATTGAAATTGATGTACACAGGGAGCGCCATCGATTAACAAGCGCTTTTGAGTATTTCTAGCTCACATGCTGGGTGCTCTCATAGGATCGTAAAATTTCTTGAGCGTTGCATCCATTCGGTCTTTCAGTGATGCGGGGTTTCCTGTGAGTGAGAAAAAATCATTTCAAATCGAAAAAATACGGGATTCCGGAATATCTAGAAATGTTTTGAAAAAAGTGCAAAAAAATATTGCCACAAAATAGAAAAATTACAAGAAGCATTATTAAATTACACAAAATGAAATACAATAAACTCCGTATAATACTACTAAAACATTTACTATTACTACACATATATGCATGCGAACATAAATAAATTTAAAAAAAAATCATACCTTTAAACGGTTCCCACGAGCCACCTGGGTCTGCTTGTAGTGGACCTAAGAACTGCTGGACGGGTCTGGTCCTCCATCCCTCTGATCGGATCTGAAACAGAAACCAGACCTAGAATTGTTGTCAGCGTAACCTCACCATTGCATGCATCCCGCGGCGGTTGTGGTCGGCTGTGCTGTGGAAGAACGTTGGACCAA
>JAODIE010022370.1:0-20430 GCA_027575565.1 Diploeciton nevermanni
TTAATGTCGTCCATATACGCGATGACATGGTGTTGATTGCGTGTGGCCTTGATGATATGGGGGTCTCGTGTCAGGTGGTGGATGATGGACGCCGTTGTGATTGTGTAGACTAAGGGGCTGATGGTGTCCCCTTGGTAGACTCCTCTCCTTATATGAATGATAGTTGGTTTGCCAGCTTCTTTGATCCTCGCATTCCATTTCTTCATCAATCCTATGTAGAGGTATTTGATGTTGTCGGGTATTGGCAGCGTTTTAAGGACTCTCTGGATATAGTCGTGGTTGAAGCTGTCATAAGCTTTCTGGAAATCAAACCAAGTACTCTTACATGTGGACTTTTCCTGAGTCTAGATATTTGTGTGATGGCTTTGTCTATAAGATGTCCGTGCGTGGTGCCTGCTACCTCTGTTCGGCACAATTGTTTTTGTTGACCTTTGGGGATTAGGTCTTTTCCTATGCACACTTTGATTCGAATTGTTATGACTTTGGTTAGCAGTTTGTTGTCTGTGTTGGGGAGGGCGATGGGTCGGTAGCTTTGGGGCTGATCTGTTGGTTCTTTTTTGTGTATTAGTATAATTGTTGCACGCACATCATTTTCATTTGGCTTGTACGTGCCTTCTAAACAATGTCGTAGGTGTGTAATGACATATTGTTGTGTTGCTGGAAGCAGTTTGTATAGCGCGTTTGGGATTCTGTCTTCTCCCGGCGCCTTCCAGGCTGCTCAAGAACGAAGTACATGCTTTGCCATGTCTCTTTGTGGTCAAAGCTGTACTCTGTTTGCTTTGTCGTGCTGATGTGCGATAGCCAATTGTCTAGGATCGGGGTCTTGGTTTCTATTTCTGCCTTCGAGTATAATTTGCGGAAGAACGCTTCTGACGCTCCTCTCTGGGGCGCATCTTTGTTGTTGTTTTTGGAAACGCACTTCATAGATTCTGTTTGTTGGCATTTTTTGCAAAGTTTGTCTGTCTCGTGTTTTCCTCATTTCTTTTCCAGTTCATTCTCCAAGCATTTAAAATAGTTGCTTAAGCTGGTGATGAACTGGGTAGGAATCATGCACTGCTTATCCATTTGACTATTGACTTTTAACATTGATTTGTATAATTTATTATTTATGCCGTTCCTTAATTTGATTACTCTGCTTATTTTGTTGGCTAGTTCTCTAGGTATGGAGGAGGTGTTCTTAGGTTTAGCTTTCTTGCTCTGTGACTAGTAATCTCAGGTGGAATCCTGCTGCAAAAATAACCATTTTTGCCAGTTGGAGTTTCTTGGACAAGTTTGCTGTTTTTACTGCGATGGCTTGTAACTCTTTGCTCAATAACTCGTCGGTTGTTTCTATTGCGTTCTGGTGTTTGGGAATCTTTGTGTTTACATAGAATCTGTGTAGCGTTCAGTTTTTGTTTTTGTGTAATTGATTAATGATATCTGTGAGTTGTTTAGAGGGTACTCGTGTTGGGTTGTTCGTAGGCAGGGTTGAGGGATTTTCAATATTTTCACACGGTCTCGGTTTAAGTGGGTTGTCACTGATATCGGCTGTGTTTTGGTATCTTTTTGTTAGGATGCACTTGACATGTTGTCAAGTTCAGTTCTTTGTTCGTCTGTATCGTTGTCGTTAATGGCTTGGGGTGGCGCTACACATTTTGTATAGCACACCTGTGGGAATTTTATCCGTAGCCTTGTCTCCATGGCTTTAGTTGTTCTGCCTGGGAAGTGCACTGCTATGGTTTCTAATTGTGTTTTGGCGTTATTACCAACTGCCGTGCCAAATCTCTCAGCAAGTTCTCGTTCGTTTTTTTCTGACCAGTGCATCATTTTTTTCTTTGTTTTTTGTGCCTCCTTTAGGTCTAGAGCCTTCTTCTTTATGGCTGAAGGTGTGCGTTTTGGTAGTTTACCTGCAAGGTGTTCAATTTCCTCTTTCTTGAGGGATGTGGAGTTTGTTTTGAAGAAATCTGTAATGACTTCTAATTCTTCTGGTTTCCATGTTGCCATGTTTGATGTTGGTTGTACGATTGGGTTTAATTTACAACACGTATAATTAATTCTTATTCACACTAAGATCTTAATCGTTTGTAAATGTAGTACAGTTCTTATGGTTATGAATGAATTGCTAACTCTTTGTTAAGGAAACTGTTTGAATTCTGGTCGCTGCAGAGGAGTCGCACGTCCGTCATCCAACACGCTGCCTAGATAGGTAAATTTTGTCACTCGCTCAATGGTAGCGTTACCTATCTGCAGTGGTAAGTCGCATCTAGTATTTAATCTCATTTCTTTGCTTTTGTTGAAATTGATTGCTAAACCGACTGATGCTGCCGCCTCATTTAGGGTTTGGAGCTTCAGCATCATATCTTTATGTGACTGTGCGAGAAGGCATATGTCATCGGCGTAGGCCAGTTCTTCAAGCCGGTCGTGTAGTCCCCATTGAATTCCAGCGTTGATTTTGCTGATTTCTAAAACGAAATCTAGGGCGATTATAAACAACAAGGGAGATAAGACGCACCCTTGTTTGACTCCGTTACGTACATTTATTTCCTCGCCCACTTCTCCCCTATGTAGTACTCTACACTTCGCGCTAGTGTACAAGGATCTTATTACATTTGTTAGTTTAGTAGGGATTCCGATTCTGTCTGAAAGACATGCCACAACGACTGATGGTTTAATGTGTCGAATGCCTGTCTGAAATCAACAAAAGTTAAGTATAGCGGAGCCTGGAACTCCGAGGACTGTTCAATGATTATGCGTAGTGTGTTTATGTGGTCTACGCAACATTGATTTGGTCGAAATCCCGCCTGTTGTTTACTGATCTTCGAGTCTATCACGTCACCTAGTCTGTTTTTCACAATAGTAGTAACAATTTTGTTAACTACGTTTAACAGTGTAATGCCTCGCCAGTTTTCACATCTACTCAAATCTCCCTTTTTGGGTAGTTTGATAATTAAACCTTCTGTAATTGATTCGTAGAATTGTTCCACCTGCCAACAGTTCTCTATGATTGGAAGTAAAATTTCGGCCAATTTTTGAGGAAAAAGCTTAAAGAGTTCGGCCGGGATATTAACCGTGCCCGCTGCTTTCGAACTCTTAAGTTCGTCGATTGCAGAGATTAGCTCTTGTTTGCTAGGCTTGTTGGAGTCAATGTTTAGGTGACGACGATTGTTCATATCGCCTAGTAATACGGCTGTACTCTCCGAGGGTGTCTTTTCCAGGTTCTCAGCAAAGTGCTCCGACCAGCAAAGCAGCTGCTCTTGAGTTTCGCTAATACTTTCCCCGTTTCTAGATTTTATTGTGACTTGATTGGACATCGTTCCAAAAATATGTGTTTATTATTATTAATCATAGCGAATTGAAAGCTCATGAGTAATGCATTATTGTGAAACCAAACAAATTTTTTTTTCACAAGTAGACTGCGAGTGGTTTCAAGAAGAATTGTTAGCAAATTTTACTAACAAATGTAATAGTAGTATAATTTCTACGATATAACAAATAATAGCAACAAGATCTTTCTACTGGAAACAATACATATGTGTTGAAGTTTTAGAACAATTATTTGAATGTAATATCCACGTTAGTCGTGCAATCGCGCGCAGTTTGTCACCACCGTCAGTATGTGGCGCCCGGTGCTCTATTTAAGTAAAATAATAACATTGTTATTTGGGACAACCGCAGTATTGGCGTTATTATAGTTGCTGAAAACGGCAGCTCACTGTGATTTTGATTCGATTTGGTGCCTGTTTGAAGATGTTTTAATGGCGGCGCAGCGCAGAGCGTCGTGCGTGCGCCCAGTTGAACAAATCACTACTAATAAAGGAAGAAATTCAAATAAATATTTGAATATATTATATTACAACCTAATAAAAAATTTCAAAATAAAATGGTAACACAGACGGCGTGGGTTTAATCCCCACAAGAAGATGTTGGTGAAAACTTTTTTTAAACTAGTTGTTGTCTTTTACATTGATTGTTAAATCAGATGCTTAAATCAGAATTAATCCGAAATCAGATTAAATTTACAACGTTGCGTTTAATGAATTATACTAAGTGGAATTAGCAACGAATTGAAAAAATCAAGTACTTTGCAAATAATTGATTAATGAGTAAGCAAATAGTATATCCAATAATACATATTCTCAATGAATCCAATTTCTCAATTGTTTTTGGAAATGCGTGATAATCAGCGTCTAAGTTTACTATTTATAATATTCAAAACATCCCAAAAATTAATTTGTACAATAAAATTTGTCAATTTGAACAAGTTTTGTAGTGGTTGTCAGGCATTTATTTTAAATTTATAATACTGAATCGACTAGTTACTTCATATACACAGAAGAAATATTTTTCGGCGCCGTTTTCATCTTCAATTCATAAAGCTTGCAGGCTTCAGTACAATCTGAACAATAATACTACTTCAGGGACAAGACTACAGAGAGTTTAGAATATAAAGAATATAAAAATTTCTTTCATATTCATTAGGTTAACATCCCACAAAAGAGGTTGCTTCGGCAAATACATTTTATCGTTAATTTTCAAGTCCTGGTAGTAATTGAAACTCGAAGGAATATAGTTGACATATTTTCCATGAGACCGTAATGCTAATAAATCCTAACTATTTTTATTTGGATAATATTTGTTTCGTGCTTTGACTTTTCATATCCAATATTTATTTTGAAAAACCTTTAGTTCATACGTTACAAAACTACAACGATGTCACTATCTGTCAAAAATGTCAAATTTAAATTCAGTTCTCTTTGAATTCTATCACGGCCAAAGGAATTCACATCAACAACGCAGTGGTCATGCTCATTTTCGTCAAAAAGGTACACATAAATCTATTTCCTATACCGGAACCTTCCTGAACGATAACTTCCATGGAATTTGCACCTACACTCAAACTACCAATAATTGTTCCGATAAAAATTGGATGTACGAAGGGAGGATATATGTGAACACATTCCAAGGATATGGCACATTGACTCAGGGACATTGCGAAAATGGTCAAGTGTATCAAGGACTGTTCAAGGATAACAAAAGATTTGGCCCAGGCGTTGCTACTAACTGGGACGGCACCGAAGATGTTGGCTTCTGGAATGCGGCATATTTATTAAGACTTTCTGAGGAGGTCAATCAAGGACAGATAACGAAATTAGCACGATCCAAAAAAGGATATGATTTAATTTTGAATAATAGAAAGATTATTGAATGCCCCAAATTGGATCATGAAGGTGTTAGATGTGATATTGAGAATATTTGTGTGAGGAATATAAATTCTGTATTTTTTAACAAAGCAATCCACGAGGGCTATCAGATTGCACCAGAGCAACTTAATATAAATGATGGTAATAGAAATGATGTAGAGGAAGCATTACTTAAGCTAAAATGCCACATTCTGAATCAACAGCTATTTCAGACTAATGACGTAGTATATATACAATATTCCGAAAATGACGAATTGAATTGCTGTACTAAATACAAAGCAATGAATAATAATCCTTATATGGTTTCTGTAATGGAGAGAATAATCCAGTTTTGCGATGACGAATCTTGCGTTCACTATACAACTTCCAGGATTCTGCAAAACAAACGAGATCTTTTTAACTCTCCAGGAATTTATGAGTCAAGTAATAAACTATTCTTGGAACTCTGTGCTGCTGGGAATGACACTGATATTGAAAATTTATACCATGCTCAAGGAATAAATCCAGATGTAACTGATAACACAGGAAATTCCGGAATGATGTTTGCAGCAGCAAACGATAAGGTCTACGTGATCAAAAGACTAGTCAATTTGGGTGGGAATCTGAACATGATTAATGATGAAGGTATAAATCCACTTAATCTCTGTCTCTTGAGATATCTCAGTCAGAAAAATGGTATTTCCGATTGGGAGGCTGCATTTCTATTTGGTCCTTATCCAGAAATGTTTAGTGACTCTCCAAGTAATACTGATGTAATACCTGAATTGTTAAAATCAGAGTCTATTGGAGGTGAAGATTGTGAGCGTAGCGCGAAAATCATGCAATATTTCGGTAAAATTGATTGCGATGCTAATGATACTTTATTTGAGGATACAACTGCAACTGATTCAAATAAAAGGAATGATAATCTAAAGCAAGGTCAAATTCTGCAGAGTCTAAAAGATACATTTCCAACATCACTTGATGAGCCCTTCACCCGATTTAAAATGTACATTAAAGACCGTGAATACCAAAACTTTCAAAACTCTGAACTACCGGCGAACCTCAAATCAGATCCATTACAGCAATATCTTTTTGATTGGGCTTTTAAGACAAGCGCAAACACCAAAACAACAAAAAATCAAAAGAAGACTCAATCAGTGGTAGTTAAAAAGACCGTGTCTGGTGATGATTTTCTTGAAACCAAGCTCATTGTTGTTACTGATACAATTGAGGTGCTTTTACGGTTAGGTGCTGATCCTAATCTCTGCTCATTTCCAATGCCTGCGCTTATTTTAAGTCTATATTGCAATTCACCCGAAATTTTAAAAATGTTGCTGTTAGCCAACGCCGACATCAATCATTCTTATACCCGAGACAATCTCACTTTGTTACATATATTGTGTTCCATGCCACCTGCTGAAAATCTACACAAAATGGCAAAACTCCTACTTCAAACTAAAATCAACCCATTGCAAAGATGCGCATTTCATCATTGGGAAACAGAATTACCGCAAATACAAGGAATTGTTGAAGAAAATTTAATCAAGATTCAACAGTCACAAATTTTCAATACTGGGAAAACACCTTTGCATCTTCTCGCATTCCGAATGGATTATGAGGAAGATCTAGACGGTTATCTAGGTAAACTTGGAAAAACAATTGGTAAAGAGTGCCCAGAAACATTTTGTGAGTTATACGTAGGTCATACACCTTTAAGTCTAGCTGTTCTTAGAGGAAATATGAATTTGGTATATTCTTTGTTGGAAGCTGGAGCTGATCCAAACTTTCAGCTAGAAGAGGGACTTGGCAATTGTCTGACTTTGTTTGGTTTGAAAAGATTTTCGAAAGGTTTAGGATTTCCAATTGAAAAATGCAAGAAGATATTGGATGCCTTGGTATTACACGGTGGGAATCCTTTGGGAAAAGTAGGAGAAAATGAAAATGCATTAGAATTTATCAGCAAGGATAATTTTAGAATACGTAGTTATATTCGAAAATCCATGGACAAATCATCAATAAAAGCAAGCAACAAAAGTGGAAAGGGTACGGAAAAATCACGAACGAGAAGAAAATCCTTAAAAAAACAAAGCACAACAGATGATTTATACTCTCAAATATATGAATATCTATTGACATTATCTCAAGATATAATACTTACTCATCATCATGGCAAAATTGCGATTTTTCTATTACAGAGAATTCTACAAGGAAGTGATTTAACAAGGTACCGGAAGTTATTGGAATTTTTTAACGAAGACGATGCTGTAAAAATCATAGCCATCTTTGCACATACTAAACACTTAGATTTAAGCAAGGATCCTCATTATTTCTTGGCTCTTCTTTTTCTAGAATATGTGAAGAAGTTTGGGAAGCCACCGGAGACAAAAACTGAAAATGAAGCATCTAAAAATCCAAAGGATATAATCTTTACCAAAGAAAAATCTAAAACAAAAAACAAGAAGAAAAATATTTCCGCTAAATTGGTAAAATCAAAGGTGATAACCGAAAAAATTGATGTAATAAAACATCTATCTGATACTGAAACACTCCAATCTAAAAAGAATGAAGTTTTTTCTCTTGTATTTCCTAAAACAGAGTCTGCAAAGATAGATAACGTTCAATATCTAAATCAAAAAATATTGAATACGATCCAACGTCATGAAATCGATGTAGATGCAATAGTAGTGACCTATTTTGAATTAGATCCAGATAATAAGAAGTACAGAGTGTGCTTTAATTGTGGGCTTAGAGAAGGCAAGAAATTAGAGTGTTGTCCTGATTGTGGTTTGATTTTCTTCTGTTCTTCAACATGTAATATAGAGAGTAATAAAAAAAAGACTGGACATCCTTGTAATATCATATTTTATGAAGAAAATCAAAATATATTGGATGAAAACTTAGGAAAAGATCTTAAAAGTACCAAATCATTGGTATCAGTTAATAGCACATCAACTCTCTCTAGAAGGATTGAAGATAGTTTTCTTAGTGTAATGAGCGTGAAACAAATGACTCTAAGGAGGATATTCAAAAATCTTGAGATTAAGATACCATCAGCATCACTAATTCAAAAGACACAAATGTTAAACAACTTGAAATCGTGTATTGATCAAAGTGGGATTGGCAGTTATAGAAGGATGACGGATATTAGAGTTAGTTCACAAGATACCTCTGAAGTGAGACATTCTCTAACTTGCATCTTTCCCTCGTGCTATAGTATGGCAAATAAGCAGTTGACACATACCCCTATATCAATACCAACAAACCATCCCTCTGTGGAATCCATTGATAACTATGTACCAATTGATGTACATGCAGATTTACCTAAGGAAAATCCTAACTTGAATTCAATCTATGTAAGTACTTCTGACTTTAAGAATTTACATACAAGAATGAGTCAAACGAAGAAAGAATCGAAGGAGATCCCAGATACAGATAGTCGGTTTATGGAAAGTGTCAAAAGGATATCCTACGTTGAAGTTCGTAAACTCATGTCATTAACGAGGGATGTACCTGCTAAACAAGAAACACGGAATTCCAGTAATTTTAGAAATGAATCAATCGTGAAGACAAAAATGAAACGAAGTTTATCCAAAGTATGCAATACAAAGAAATCTATTACAAATGCGAGAAATAAATATCTGCAAGAGATGAAACGGAATACTACAAGGAAAACTACTGAAGTAGAGAAGAGTTTCCAAGCAAAGATGAATATCGACAAGAAATTTGTTAGTACTTTGGAAAAAATCTTTCCGGAATTTGATTTTACCACTGCAATGGCACCATTTGTAGCTTATTCGGATACACAGTTTTATTATAAGTTCGGTGATCAACGACCAAAGTACTTTTCAACTCATATGTGAAGAATAAATTCTAGTGATGTTAATTATTATCAGTACTTTGTTTTATTTTTGAAGAAATTGTGATATATCCTATTCTACGAGATTAACATAGGCAACTTTTTAAGCAGTAAATTTAAACACATCCGTCACAGGAGCATAAAATCGATATTGCTGAATTTGGGCCATATGGAAATGGTTTCATTCTACACGACACCAACATTCTGCAGAAGCAATATCTAAACATTCTGCTGCATTTCACATAATTTAAGTGTCTAGTTTGGCTTTCATAAATATACTTAAACAATTTGGACGCTACAACTATAAATAATTGTGTAAAGTAAGCATTAAGAGAATTTGGGGCAAAAACAATAATAAATTGTGATCAAAGTGAAGTAGTCGGCACTTTAATGGGCTACCTCCAAAAACACACATACATAGGTACTGGGTCATAAATGTCAACTAATCAACTAGTCAACTAATCGGGATTGGTATGCCAAGAAGACAGATAAAGTAAATATTAGTTATAGATAACATATTTTAGAAATAGATTAGTATACCAGATGGCAAACATTTTGATAAGCAAACCCAATTGGATATTGTCAGAGGTAGTAACATTTAGAAGACATTAGATAATCGTACGTGTGTGTTCACCACGAATCTGTTTTCCTATTTTCTTCTAACTATAGTTTTCATTGTGTACATTCTTGTAAAATAAAGGTAGTCTGAGTCTTGGCCTAATCAGCTTAGAATCCAAGTGTAACAACAAAGTAATAAGCTCATCCTCAGCGAAACTCTCACAGCACATTTCAGTCAGGAAGAAAGTGGAATTTTATTAAATTATTAATGCTAAAAACATTGAATTGTTGCAGTAGTGTAACGTATTAGTAAGAACGAAGTAGTAGGAAGGACGTTGTAGTAAGAACGAAGCATTCTTCGTTGATAAAGATTATTGTTGTTAGAACCTTTTTTGGAAGTACCCATAGAGTGACTATGTTAGTACAGGACATTATTTTTATGTAATATATTATATTATTTCATGACTTAAAAAAACACAATAAATGCCATGCCATGAAAAGTACATTCATAAATGGTTGTCTTTCTTTGATATCAAATAAAAATTAATACATTTTAAGTAAACACTAGCCGATAGGCTTCCGACAAGAAGAAGTGAAGAGAGAGAGAACGCTTATATGTCACAAATGGTTCATTAATAAAAGCGCCCCGAGAAATATGCACTATGACGAAAACGCCCGCGCTCAGTTGTGAAACAACTGTCTAGATTATTTTTGGGGGCACGATCTGAAATAAATGAATGGTTTACTCTGGAGCAGGGGTCGATAACTTGTGGCCCGTTGCAACTTTTTGTGCCGCTCACCGAAGCACCAACATAATTTTAGAAAAAACAACTTAACAACCAAAATATACGGGTTGGGTTACAAATTATTGTTTTCTATTCTATCAATCATCATTTAAAATAATTTAGTGCTCTGTTCAGTTTAACTTTTCGAAGAATATTATTTTCATGTGTCGGGCGTATTAGTTTCATTAATTGTCAATCTTTTGTCTCAGTAAAGCTATAAAAGAGGACACAGTAGTTAAAACAACGCTTCATTAAACTTCACTTGTCTAGCGCAGTACGTATGGACGCGTTGCGTGATCCATCAACTCAGAGAGTACCGAATTTGTGTTACTGGAAAGTCCTAGAAAATTTTGTTCCACGCGAAGGTCTTGCTCAAAAGATGAAAGTGAATATGATAAATTTGAATCTCAGACAAAATAAAATTGATTCTTTGCAAATATCATTAGAACCACTTTTTTCAAGATGTAAGGAACAAAGTTCTGCATTGGTTAAAAGATTTTCACACATTTTGAAATTAATTACTGAACAGAACAAGCCAAACGCATGTTGAGTTTATTAAAAAATGTATTTTGGTTGCTATTAACGAAACTTGTCCGGGAAAAAATTTAAAAAGTTAAATTCCTTTTATAAATTGTATATTTTGTCCTCTGGCATTATTACTTTAGTGCGTTCATGAAACATATTTTTATCCTATCTTTTCAAATGAATTTTTCTTAAGAATTTTATCGCTTATATGCCAAGCCTTAATTTCCGTCGTCTCTCCTCCCACATCCTATTGCATGGTACCAGAAACTCGTAACACAACAAAAACGTTCCGACAATTGAGCCCGATGACAAAAGAGCCCCACCACTAGTTCCAACATGTGTTCTTTTGTTGTCTCGGGTTGTACGCGAGTATGTGCCACTGAGTTTTACTTACCGGCCGCTTGGCCAATGTTAGTGAGATCTCGTGAAGTTACGTTTAAAATTTTGCTCAATGTCGAACGTGCCCTTTCCTGATCATCACTTTGTTTTACTAGAAGGTATGTTGCAGTTTTCATGACAGATCTTACTTCATAATCTCTCATATTCCGGTCTTGATTTAGTTAATACATGCAGCTTGTTCCAGGCATCAATTTGAGGTTGGTTATTATGACGGTCTCGAACGCTCGAGTCTTTAGAGATGACTAAGCACATAGGTAGTAAGGTCGCCGCAGACTCCCTGGGAACCACTCACTTTCCAAACACATCCAACTTTATCACCGCAACCACCTAAGTTTAAGCTTATGGTTTAAAAGCTTTGAGAAGGCTGTACCGTTTTTCACTGGCAGTATAGTACTAATTTCGTTTCGGGTAAAATTATAAGTGAGAAACACTAATAATGGCCATTATAATTCTATCTCTAGTATTTACTAATCCTATTGACTTAAATCTTATAGTTCAGAGAATTTCACTAAAGCGGTGTTTCTATTTTTTTTTAGAATTAACTATCTAACTTAGATATCATCAGCACAAACATCAGTAGTCATTAAACCATGGAGAGAACCAAATCACAAAAACACGGAGAATTATGGTTGAAGAATGGCTACCAGTATAGGATTTCTCGAAAAAATCAAGACAACTCTGAATCATGGCGATGTCTCCAAAGAGGTTGTCGTGGTCGCCTGAGGGTATTTAAAGAAGGGTATTACATGTTGGTGACAGATCATTGCCACGTGCCAGATTTAAGCAAGAGTGAGGCAATAAAATACCTCAACAAATTGAAGAATTTGGCTAAGATTACTGATACGCTACCAATGGATTTGTATCAAATGGCGCTGAATGATCTTTCAGTGGACGCCACATCATATTTACCAAATTATAATTCGTTCACTCGCATGGTGCAAAGAATAAGGCAAAAGAAACAGAAAGAAGAGATTCATTCTGATTCCACTGATGAAGATGCTGCTAATACTATTGAGAAAACGAAATCACAAAAGCACAAAGAATTGTGGTTGAAGAATGGGTACCAGTACAGGATTTCTCGAAAAAATCAAGACAACTCGGAGTCGTGGAGATGTCTCCAAAGAGGTTGCCGTGGTCGTCTGAAAGTATTTAAGGATGGGTATTGCATGTTAGTGACAGACCACTGCCACGTGCCAGATTTAGGCAAGAGTGAAGCAATAAAATACCTCAATAAATTGAAGAATTTGGCGAGGACTACAGATACACCACCAATGGATTTGTATCAAATGGCGCTAAATGATCTTACAGAGGACGCAACATCACGCTTACCAAATTATAATTCGTTCACTCGCATGTTACAAAGAATAAGACAAAAAAAAACAGAAATAGGAGATTCATTCTGATTCTACTGATGAAGATGCTACTTGTTAGCTGCATTGCATTTCCAGTAATTCAACATTTATTTGACACTACTTGATATTTAGTGTATATTCTATGTAAAAGGACAGAACATTTCAACTCCAAGTTTTTATAACTTTGAAATGCTATTTTTATAGCGGTTTATTATTATAGAACATATATTTGCAATGATTGTTCCCAAATTGAAATGTTGTTTTTACGCCATGCCTATTAAATTAATTTACTCTACTGCATTGATATATTAATTACTCCAATATGTTTGTATATTAGAAAATTAATACATAAATATGTCGGTTTCCAACTAACACCCTAGATTTTGTTACTTTCCAGTTATTATGTCGATAAAACTAAACTATAACTATACACAAATTGACTTGAAACTCCTGTTCATTTATTTACATAAGAAAAACCAACCGAAATTTTCAAATTTGATGCAAAGAACACATGCGCGTCATCAAAAATTCGCAAATCTATTATTTTTATTATTTCCCTATTGCCAAACACCTAATAAAATACTCACATGCAGGTAATAATACGAATACAACACTAACATAAAGCAGGATTAAAATCAGGCAATAAGTACTTACAGATCAAAAAAATATTCAAATTTACGAACAGAAATTAAACAATTTAAAACACTTTAATAGGCACACTCAGTCAGACTTTGATACAATTATTAAACCCTTACAACTAATGACATAATTCTTAAAATACTCATCTTTGTCAAAAGAAACAGCAGACTACTCCCACTCAACCTTTCAAATCAACAAGTTCCATTTAAAGAAACAAAGTTAAACTTCATACTGAAGAAGGCAACAAACCGAAAACGTTCTTTAAATAATTTAGTTAATGTTAAATTTTATCAACAAAAAAAAAACACTGCGTAACTATAGTTAACTTTCTAGTTAATTGCTAATAATACAACATAAAATTTCACTACGTTATTACCTTTGAAATAACTATTAAGACTACTATTATTTCCACCATTTTATAGTTCACAAATTGCTGTAAATCTTTACTCAAAGTTTGCAAATTTTTAGAGTTTTCTATATTTTTTCCTGCTATTTCTTGTATTCAACTGAGCTACTTCACTTCTCAATCGACTAGAATGAAATATTGTGCATTTCGTTGTATAATTTTTCAATGTCTCACTTTTCTACTTCAAAGACATTCTAAAACTTTTCTTTGGCAATTAAATAAAAAAAATACTTTGCATTTATGTAACTAAAATCGTTTTCTATTTACAGTCTTTCTTATTGCATGTTTAAAAAAAGTGTTAAATTTTAGTGGTCATTTCTCTAGAATTTTTAAATTAATTGTAGAAGTAAACTAATTAGCGTATATAGATTCTAAATTTTTGTGATTTTTAAAACATAGTAAAATTTTATTTTAAGACTTTTAGACTTTTACTAGTACGTTAATACGTTCAAACTATACACCCTAAAGTTAGCAAAAGGATGAGAATTATGATGATGATGTATCAAGTGTGACAGAAATGCTAATAAAAGACAACTACTTTGTACAATGCAAAATCTGAATTTGGTTTATTCAAAATATTCTAGATTTCTAATTTGAAATTTGTTCTTTTGTAATTATTATTTTGCAAAAGATAGTCAATCAAGTAGTAGAAGTACGTAATCTATGTTTTTAGATAAACCAGAAAAAGTATTTGCAAAATTCTTCTTTAAATTAATTGCATAGATTTGGACCAAATTTGGCAAATAAATACGTTCTATAGTTTATCTGAAAACATTCTCATAAGAAAATTATTGAATCCGAGAAATTTGACAAATAACAATACCCTCAACAAGAATAAAAATTGTTGAAGCTTACCACTCTCCAATATTGGTTTGGTTTTCTAGTTTTAGATTTTGTATTAACGGATATTACATATCAATTGATATTTAAAAAATAAATTGCTGTAATGCTAATTCAAATTAGACTTATATTTTATCCTTGAAGAATTTTCAAATTTATACTTTGCAAATGAGTATAAGATAGGCAACTTTTTAAGCGTCAAATTTAAATTCATTTTCTTTACAGTGGGGGATAAAATCGATATTGCTGAGTTTGGGCCAGATGCGACTGATTTCCTTCCACACGCGGCAAATATCCTGCAGAGCCTCTCTATATCTAAACATATTTCACTGCATTTTACATAATTCAAGTGTCTAATTTTGTTTACATCAACACAATACTTTAACAATTCTTAAGACCATAATTATAAATAACTGCGAACAGATATTTAAGTGACAGTGTGTTAAGGCTTTTGCAAACTAAACATTAAGAAAACTTGGGACTTAGCCAGGGCGTCGTCGTGCCGGCAAAGTAAAAAACAATAATAAATTTTCATCAAAGTGAAGTATTCGGCAAATTGTCGACGAAAAACAGTAAGAAAATAGACGTTATATTAAATTATTAGTCAAAATAACATTAAATAATTGTAGTTATGTGATTCTATATATTCCTACGTAGTTGATAAGGTTTTGAAGTGGAAATTACAAGAATATTTTCTTGTCAAAGAAGACTGTTATTGAAGCATTTTGAAAGTACCCAAAATAATGAGTGTTAAGGTCAGTAAAGAATAATATCTCTGTTTATCCTGAGGTGTTATTTTGATTTGACGTGGTTTTTTGTTTATTAATTGGAAAGATGAACCTACAAAAGAAGGGTATTATCTTTGCATGTATAAATCGCAAAATAAAATATCCAGACAGTAGATATTACTCAATTTATATATTTTATTTTAATATATATAATAATTGTTATTGTTTAATGAAGTTATTTGTTTTTAAATATGATTTATTTCATAGGGATTTAATTACGTTGGAAATGGGCAATCTCTCTAACATATATCATTCGTTAATAATAAAATACAACATTGTATGTTCTTATTAAAACACCAATTATTCTTTTTCAATGTTAAATAGTTATGTCAGACATATTTTCTCAGAAGTACCAACTAGCACATATAAATTCCCCCAAATTTGAAGCAACGAAGCTTACTGTGTTCGTTCATAACCATAGCTTGTTATATTGAAAGTAAGGTGGGTTTAAAAATCTAAACGAGCTCAAACAAAATGCAAGAAATGGAAGAAAATAAAGGATTTAAACAAATTCTCAATATTGATTTAAACCGATATTGCCAAAATCCGACTGAGAGCGAAACAATCAAAATCTTCTCTAAAGTAATCAACACAATTTACATGGTAGAACCTGATACTCCTAGAACTCTGCCAAATATTTGTAAAGAGGCAAACCATATATTTACTATGCTTAATAGTCAGTTCAAAATCTTATATGCACAGCTTTTACAACCAGATGAAACAGTGATGCTTGGAATACAATTCCTTACACTTCATGCATACAGACTTCAACAGCAATTATTGGAACCAAACAACATACATACTGAAGCCAAAGATTTAATAGGGAGAATAGAAAGTCTAAAGCAGAGACAAATGGCTGCAAAAATTAAGAAGGAGCAGATTAAGGAGGGAAAAAGGTTAATTGCTTTGAAGCATCTGAAGGAAAAAACTGATATTATGATTCAGGAGAATAAAAAGAAGTTAGCATCTATAAAATGCAAACATCAAGATTTGGAGGCGACACTACATGAAATTCAACACAATAAAGATATTAAAGAAGTACAGCTAAATTGTCTGAAGGATAAGAATGAAGCTTTAGTCAATGAGTTGAAGCTTGAAAGCTCTAATTACAACATATGTTTAGATATTGGTAGGAAGAAGATTGCATTGGAAGAGTTAACCAGGAAGTTTGAAGCATTGCAGGGTGCAATGAAAGATGGGCAGCTGAATATTGACAGTTCCATTTATGATAAGAATGTTAAAACCTTGAAACTACTTGTTGATTTGATTGATGGTGAATTATGTGAGTTGGAAGCAACTGGAGAATTAGCTAATTCATTCGACAACACAGAAAAGAAGTTGCATGATGTAAAGCAGCAGCTTAAGGAGATAGAAAGTAATAAAGTTCAAATTGACAAGAAATGTCAACAAGAGAGGGACGCTAATAATAAAATACAAAAAGAAATACTTAAGAGTCAGGAGTTAATTTCTGGTTTAAGGAGAAGAGTGTTTAACATGTTTGAGGCAGTTGCTGCTGTAAAGGAAAATATTAAACAAATTGAAGATACCGTGAGGGAAAACACCAAACAGTTTCATGTTTTTAATGAAAGTTGTAGTAATCAATGTACTGAGTTGCAAAAGGCATTGTTTGAAAGACAATGATTTAATGTAATTGCTTTTATATGATAGCCCATCTGTAAATGGTCTTTCTTCTATATTGAATAAAATATTAAATTAATTTATGTTGAGTAGATGCAGGTACAAATATCCTGAAGTAATAATATTTACTGACTTTTTTGTTGTTTTTAATCATAACTTCTAATACTCAAAATAAAATAAGCTCAAAAATCTTAACGAATTCAAATAAAATGCAAGAAATAGAAGAAAATAAAACGAATTCTCAATATTGACCTAAGCCGATATCGCCAAAATCCAACTTAATGCGAAACAAAGTAATCAATACAATTTCCATGATAGAACCTGGTGCTTATGTAAGTCTCTCAAATATTTGTGAAAGAGCAAACCGTATGTTTACTATATTAAACTCTCATATATATTATATGCAGAGCTTTTACAACTAGCTGAAGCAATAATGTGAGGCCTATAATTCTTTTTACTTTATGCGTGCACTCTTTAAGAGCAATTAACAAATATGTTACTTATTTGAATTTGTTAATTGCTCGTGAGGAGTGCATAAAGCCAAAAAATTGTAAAGCGAATAGAAAACGGGCAAATTGCTTTGAAACATGAGAAAAACACCATGTTCTAAGGGAGTAAAAAGAAGTTAGTATCATTAAATACTGAATAGCCTGAAAAATAAAGTTGACAGCGGTAATTATAACAGACATGGTAGGAGAAGGCAGGGTGTACAATGGGGGTACAGTCAGATATCGACAGTACCAGTTAAGATCATCATTGTTAACCCTCTTGTACCAGTGTGCCGGGTGTAGTGTGGTAGGTCACAGACCTTGATCGACCTCACACTGCTGGCCGCCTGTACTACAATGGTTTGAAAGGGTCAGACCCCACTGTCCGGGTTTCTCCGTCTCCAACGGAGATGTTACCGAGGCAGCCACCAGTCATGATCATATTGTTAAAACTTTCAAACCACTTGTTGATATGATTGATGGAGAATTATATTCAATAAGTTTTGTAATTATGATTAGATCATTTAGATGTATTTAATATCAATTTGTGAATAGATACTAAAGAAATGTATGAAAACGTTATTTGTTTATCTTTAATGGTTATAAGTTATTAAAGTTAATTTTTGTGAAAAAGTGCAGACGGTAATATGAATGCATATTCGAACAAAAATGCATTTGGAATAAAAGAAAGGTATAATTACTTGAATCAGTATGAGTTGCCCAAAACGACACTAACCCTACTATTTCAATTTTCTTATTGCATTAAGAAATTGTAATTAAATACATCTAAAGAATTCTAATAATAATAAAAGATGTTATGAAACCATATATCAAACCGTTTTTCAGCACATCATGATTGATGGAGTGCCCTTAATGTCATCTCAATCGGAACTTTGCTGTTCAACAATGTAATCAAGATGTTAATTTATAAAAGACATTGTCATAATAACCATAATTTAAAGCAGCGAGGTGTATATTTTGGGGACGCAGGTTCAAATCCAGCTGGGGGTACAACTAAAATAATATATATTTTCACAGAATTCAGTCCTAATTACTGCTCATAGCCCTGGTAGTAGTTGCAGTATGCTTCAAAAAATAATAATAATTTAAAGTAGTCTATTAGTATTTTATTCATGAATATTTGTTATTTCTTTCTTTATGAATTTAAATTAAACATTTGCATATGATTTTATGATTTGTTTTCGTCTATGTTTTAATGCACAGTCCAATGCCACATGTTCAGCTAATAAAACATTGGGTAAACAAAAGATTAAATGCTGGGAATGTACATGGTGTTCACTGCTGTTACTCTCAAAAAATATCGAGGAATGTTCTTAAACTTCGAAAAATTGATGTAAACCATTTACCGCAGAAGGCAAAACATTGGATTATTGGAACGGATTCAACAAGTTTCAACACATTTTTCAAGTGTGTTGAGCATTGACATGAACAGTTTGTGTTTCATCATGAGTGGCAATTTACGATATCAAACATGCAAAAAGTAATTGGTTTTTGCGATGTCGATAAAATTGATTGCTGCATATGGTCGGTTCCCCCCCAATGACGCGTTACCATCGCTGCCTGCTTATTTTTAGTTTTCCATCTCTCGGCGTCCCGCATTTTCATAAATCTATCACCACGCATCGTATGTACACACGTGTCTCGCATGTGGATTAAGGTCGTCACATCTCGCGAGTGAAAACCGCAATTATTCAATTGTCACATACGCTGCTGCACGAGCGGATTCGCTGAATGTATGCAAATCCCAAGACGAGTCGAGTTTTATTCAGGACCAGGCAAAGCCCACATGCGGGATACTGATACGCGTGCGGGCGATACTTTGATAAATTGTTGCACTCGATTGGAATTGCGCGAGGAGCAAATTCATTAGTCGAGTAGAACGAATTAGGTGTCGTAAATTGATAAAGTATAGTTCAGTTGGAAACTGTGGTTTCTAATTAAGTTCGTTATTAACTATAGAGTGGAGTGAATTAATTCGGTGTGGAGATATTAAGTGGGCAATGATAAATATATTTGATAAAGCAAAAAGTAGAGTAAGTCATTTATGGAATTATTCATATTTTTATTTAGTAGTCTACTTAAAGAAATATGTTTAATGTTATGAATTGTTTATTTCTAAATATTCGAGTTAAATTTTCACAATGCATAAACTATAAACCTAACAGTAAATTAACTTAGTTAAGAAAACTCAATTCATTTTGAGCCTGTTTTATCAAAGTTTTCTAAATTTTGATTTCTTTAGAATTTACAACTTTTTTGTTTTTTGGTCGCATAACGTAATTAATTAAAGTAATTAATTACAGTACATGTACATGGTAAATTTACGAATAGATTAATTATACAGAGCAACAAATTCAAGGCCACTTTACTGAGATAAACGTAATTTCGTTAAAAGGTTTCCTTCAAGTCACAACTTTTGAAAATTTTGATTTCAATATATAATACATATTTCGATTGTGACTTCATAGAAAGTCATATAACTTCTGCATGAGTAATTAGAATTGTTTAATAATGTAATAACAATTTGTTAATTCGTATTGAAATATTATGTAAAAACATATTACGGTTTTCTTAGTTAATTTCTAAATTATTAAAGTTTTTTGTATACGAGTTCACTTTACTTAGTATGCTTAATATGAGATTAATAACACTGTAGAACAACAAATTTCCGATTGAGATGGCATTAACGGTATTCGATCAATAATGATTTTCTAAGAAAACGGGTTTTTCAAAATTTTTGAAACGTCGATCGTTTTTTTTTTTTTTAAATTTTGATTTTAGTGTTTGGCCGAATTTTGGTTGCAATTTGATATATTCTCCCATTACTTCCGTAATTCTTCAATAAAAATTTGTGAATAGATACTGAAGAAATAAGTCAAATTGTAATTTATTTATCTTTCATATTGTTGAAAATTTGCACTATAACACTTACTTAAAATTGATTGGTAAAACGTTTTCGGCATGTTGCCTTCT
>JAODIE010022381.1:0-20031 GCA_027575565.1 Diploeciton nevermanni
CAGCGTCCATCATCTATCTCTTGAAGCGAAACCACTAAATCATCAAGGCTACACTCAACCAACACCATATCATCACAAGGTGCTGTGCAGGTGCTGTGAGTGAAGACAACTGTTTGCAGGAATGTGTGGAAGTCAATAAGGAATTACTCCACATCCAAGGTGGATATAAGTACCTGGGAATCTTGATCGAAATAAACAAATAATATACCTCCAAGGACATGGTGCCCTGCGTAAATAACGTATTTACGAATAAGTGTAACAATAATGAATAAACAATGGCACAAGCAATACCGTATAATTTTTAACTAATTTAATGGGTTAAGCATATTAAATAAATAATTCCAACGAATAATGTCAGTAAACCAGTTTGTCAAAAGGCAACGGCACGCGGAGTTCCCAAGCGGTCTCCCGTCCAAGTACTACCCGCGCCCAATGCCGCTCGACTTCGGTAATTGGACGAGAACCGGTACATTCAGCGTGGTATGGTCGTTACCCACTTCAGCTTGGCATGATGACATTATTTAAACGAGCTCAAACTGCTAATAATAAAATGAAACAATTTTATTTACTTGTCTTTTATAGTCAGTTTTCTAGCCAAGGGTATGTTATCACTGTCCAATTAGTACAATAATATTAAATTAATAATTTGTTCTCTCCCGATAAATATTGCCCAATTGGCGTTGTTATTAAAAGCATGCATTTAATGCATCATATTGCTGAGATAAATCAACTTTCCTTCCTGATAATAAACATATATGATTATATGGCTGAAACTTAAAATAAACTAATGAATTATTGTTTTAAAACATTTCGTTGAAATTAAATTTGTGTTTGTTTGTTATAGCGCTTAAACAACATACTGAAAGAAGATAATCTTGAATTCTACGCCTGCAATTGTTGAGGTTAGAAATTTTAATTTATCTATTGAGCATATTCCTTGTATATATTCCAAAAACATTCACAATTATACGTGATAAGCGTGGTGAGATTCTAACGGAAATAATGGGAAGTAGTTGATCCAGAGAATTATGTATATTTATTTCAGTTTACTAGGATACCTCAATAGAGGAACCTTGGTGCACTTTTAATTTGTCATGTTTTGACTTTGATGCATTTAAGCAGATACAACTGATGTGCAGCATAACTGCTGCGCGCCTGTGTTGAAAGTCGGAAATGCCAGCCAAACACAGAATTTTTTAATTATGTAATCATTGCAGTTGATTAATAATATTGGGTTCATGATGTTTAATTCTTACGATTCAATATCACGTCCGAACCGTGTGCATCATTTCAACTGTGTTCCAGAGCAGACTTTTTTTTATCTCCAATATCTCCCACCGCGTCGGCGGCACAAATCTGGGCTGAGAGCGGCTTGAGTAAGATGATATCATCCTGGTTCTTGTCGTTTGTTTACAAAAGATAAGTGACGGACTCATTTTTGGTCTTGTGGGATGGCAGAGAATTAATTGTAATTTGTAAATGAAGGCATTGCATTCCATTCCGCGAATGTGTCGTACTTTCATTTACATCAATTGCATTTGATTTTCTGCAAGTCTCACAAGACCGAAAATAAGTCCGTTACTTATGTTTTGTAAACAATCAGTTGGAACCAGATTGGCATCATATAACTCAAGCCGTCGCGTAGACCATGGCTCAGGTGGTTCACGGTTTGTCACATGGATCGAACGTGATATATCACTTACAACATTAGATTTTTTTATTGTATTGACCTAATCTTATTTTGATGTTTATATTTTGCTTATGAATATAACAATTTTGGTATTCCTTCAGAATGATTGTATTAATTTATTTTGTTTGTGGTTGCCTGTATATGTATATGTTAGGAATTTGGTTTTGTTTGTTAGATTGAAGATATTTTGAGTTGTAGTTTTGTGTTTGATTGTGTTGTTTATTTTGCGGGCGGGAGTCCTCGTTAGGTGTGGTGTTTGACCCAGAGTGGGTGATCACATCAACTAGTCGGCAAGGGAGAAGGCACGCTCCTACCCGGCCCGGAGGTGACACCCTCGGTACACAAACCACCCGTGAGCGGAACCTGTAAACTCGTCGTCAAGCCAGGACGTAATAGAGTGTAGGGCGCGCGCTGGCAGAAACGGAAAATTGCACCAACGTTATGAATAATAAGCAGCAAACCAAAGGAAGTACCCCAGACGGGTCAAAATCCCGCCGCTGATTCCGACCGTGAGAGAGCCCCGGTGGTCAGCGTTGGCCCTTTGGATTCTGAGTAGGGCCAAGTTTGCCAAAGCATCCACAAGGAAGATCTGTTCAGGCACCGGAGTAGTCTGGGTAGAACTCCCCCGCATACTAGAGCGGAACACGAGAATGAAGAAGAGAAAGGATTCCGCACGTCACGAGCAACCTCGGAGCAGGAAACGCCCGATACAATGGACGACACAACAGTGTTTGTGGATTGTAGTCCAGAAATACTACATACTGGCAAAGGGCCAAGAAATAAGATCTACAGAAGCCTTAGCAAACCGTCTCGACGGAATTTCGCTAGTAAAACCAAAGCGACACTTGTAGACTTGCAGAAGGGAGTGGCAAGCTTAAAGAATAAGGTAGCCTTATGCCCCAACACCAAGAAAGGGATTAAAAATGTAATCCCAAGAATCGAGGAATTCACCAGACGACTGTCGCCGGAGCTACAGGATCTAACGCTAGAGCTGACCAAATATTTTGAACAAACAACTCTTCCCGAAAGGGAGCTTCGCAGCAGGGATAATAAAATACATGAACTAAAAAAACAAATAGGGAAAATGTTTCGGGATTCACAGACACAGATTGCAAATGCGTCGCAGCAATGGAAACCCAGCGTAGAACATAAAGAAAAACAAACTACAGAAATAGGACAGTATGACAGCTGCACATGTACCTGTAGATTCGGTTCAGAGTTAAGAGCACGCATCCAACATTTAACGGGATATGATGCAAACTGGGACGCAGTTGAACCAGTGGTCAAAATGAAATGACACACTGATTTATTCTTTGCTGTCAGGCGGCACACCAAAAAAAAATAATGAGAGACTGGAGTTGGGACATACTGCAAATTGTGAACCAGGATTGGCGGATTTACAAGGAAGGTGCAATTACTGAACAGATAGCCGATGTTTTCCAGGATACACCGCCAATGGAAAAACGTGCGTACTCCACAGTACACTCAATCGCAAACATTGAAGCAAACGGCGACAGTATCCTTAAGGAAAGACTCAAATACTATGTGAGGGAACCTAGCAATTAAAGATATAAAAACTTCTATTATGCTCTTTTAAAAGTCAGAAACACCATTCTTAATAAAGGAAGAAATGCAATCTCAATTGAGAAAGGGGCGGGGAGTACGGATACCCTAATTAAAATGGCGGAAATAGTCTTTTGAAAGGCAAACATCAAGGTGGAAGTAAAAGACACGACTGGGATGTGGGCACACATAGCAGCCAAACCGACCAAGAAATATAAAAGGGATGCAGTCATAATAAAAACAGATTAAGACCAATTTGAGAGTGTCCTAAAACAAGTTAAACAAACAATCCAACCTAATACCGCAAGAAATATACGAAATATACGCCGAACCCGTGACGGGAACATACTGCTAGAAGTACAAAAAGGTAGCAGTTATGCCGAGCATATAAGAGGTGAACTTAAACGTCAGGCAGCGGACTTGATTGTCAGAACGGGAGGTCAAGGTGAGAGAGCAATTGTAAGTGGAATTGATATACTAGTCAGCAAAAAAAAGATGCAAAGGGGGCTGGATGGGAAAACGGGTGATGGGGACAAGAAAGTAGAAATTAAAGCTCTATGGAAAATGGGAGAAACTCAAACTGCCTCGATAAAAGGTCCGGGGGAACAAATAAACAACCTTCTGTCTGCAGGCAACATCAAAATTGGGTGGTCCACGGCGCGAATCCAAAGATTCAAGAAAACCGACCTGAAATGTTTTAGATGTTGGGAGACGGGGCATATGGCCGGAACTTGCAAGGGCCCTGATAGAAGCCATCTATGCCGAAAACGTGGGAGAGCGGCACATAACGCGAGAGACTGCAGCAATGTGAGGCACTATTTGCAATGCAACCAGGATGAGCATAATACAGGAGAGTGGAAATGCAAAGGGGCAGCCCCTGACGGTGTTCCTGGCAACAGGGAAGGAGCCATCTCATTGTGATAACAAAAGATTGAAAACCAATCTAATTATCTAATTAATACATTATTACTAATTTATTTAATCTATATTATTTATCTACAACATAAAGATTAAAATACTGCAGTGTTATCTTAACAGATGCCATAGAGCGCATGACATCCTAGAAGCAAGATTACTACAAGAAAATTTTTACATAATAATAGGACAGAAGGCAAATCTAAGTAGACTAAAACAAGGGTATATAGGGGACAGCGATGGTAGCTCGTTCATAATGATGGCGCCCTTTGTAAAAGCAAAAGTCATGAAAGACCAACAAGTAATCAGCGCCGTGACGTGCCTTGGTTTCGATATAGTATCATGCTATGCTACGCCCAGCTGGTCAAAACAACAATTTGAAGAACTCTTAAATACTTTGGAAAGCATAATAAAACATAGAAGTTCCAAAGGACTAATCTTTAGTGGCGACTTTAACGCGAAAGCCCAGATATTTGGAGGAAACCGTACGTGCTGAAGGGGTACTACTATAATAGAATGCCTAACAGGACAAGGACTAAATGTGCTGAACCACGGACATACCCCAACCCTGCAGAACAGCAGAGGCTCGTTATACGTGGATGCAACAATGGTAACACCAGAACTCATAAAAGAAATGGCAGCACAGTGGAGGGTTGAGGACGATATAGAGTTTTTCAGCGACCACCACCACAATAAAATCGAGCTTGAGTCAAAAAATCAAACAGATACAAAAAATAATTACAGGTACAAGAGTAACTACGGTTATATAAAAAGCATGGTCATGTCTATAGGCTCGGTATTTAAGAAAAACTGCAGAGAAGCAAGCTAGCTAACCAAAAGTGTTCAGGAATTCTGCAAAAAACATCTAAAGAACAAGAACCCAAGAAAAGGGGTATATTGGTGGACCCCAGAAATAGGTCACATGCTACGCGACTGCAAAAGACTAAGAAGAGCAGTGAAACGGATAGCTTGCAAGGGGAACAAGCCTGGGACAAAACTCATCCTCGAACAACTCAGGACCAGTAGGAATATTGCAAAACTAGCAATCAGAAAAAGCAGCAAACACAAATGGAAAGAACTATGTGAGGAACTGGAGAAGAACCCATGGAGCACAGCTTACCAGGCCATTGGCAATAAATTCGAAACAAAGGAAAGGACGCAGCAGTTGTTTCCAGCAGGCACAATAAGGAAATGGGGGATAAAGGCAGGACCACTGACTCAGGAAGAGTACATAACTGAGGAAGAGATCACGGATGCAGCAAATAACCTGAACAGCCGTAAAGCTCCAGGACCAGACAATATATCAACGGCAATAATCAAAGTTTTAGTTGAACTTTACACGCGCGAAATTGCAACAATATTTAATAAACTAATACACAACGGCAATTTTCCAGACAGCTGGAAGGAAGCGAGAGTGGTCCTTATACCGAAACAAAGGAAGAATCCAGCTATAACCGAATACCGACCGATTTCGTTAATCAACGGACTGGGGAAGCTATTTGAGAGTATTATAAATAAGAAATTAATTACGGACACCGACAGTCGCTTTAACACCAGACAATATGGTTTCCGGCAAGGACGATCAACGCTAGATGCTCTAGAGGAAGTGACAGAATTCTGTGCAAAAAAAAAGGCAAAGACATACAACAACCAGAAAGCGTGCGCGCTCCTGCTCTTAGATATAAATAATGCATTCAACTCGGCACCATGGAAAAAGATCATTGAGGCGACTGAAGAAAAAACCGATAAAATTGGTCTGATAAACATAATTAAAGCATATCTGATATCAAGAAGAATCCAGACTGATCAAGGGACAACCACCACCATAACTAGGGGTGTGCCACAAGGCTCCATACTCGGACCCACACTCTGGAACCTCTCTTTTGATTCCATAATCACAAATCCAGTAAAAGCAAACGACAAAAACGCCAGAATAATCGCATATGCTGACGACCTGGCAATATTGGTTAAAAAACGAAAACCAGAGAATTTAATAATGAGATGCAATAATATCGTTAAGACAGTGGCTAGTGCACTCACAGAAAAGGGAATAAAGCTTGCTGCCTATAAAACAGAGCTAATAATCATAAACGGAGCAACAAGAGCAAGAGACATGAGCATAAACATAGATGGCATGGAAATCAAACCCCTGAGCAAAATCAAATTCATGGGTATTATAATTGGTAGAAATATGTCCTTCCGACCGCACACCGCACACATAAAGGACAAGGCGGCAAATATTTATAGAAATCTCTCGCAAATCCTAGGCAAAACAAACGGAATAACTACGGACAAAAGAAGGCTCATAAACAGCTGCATAAAGTCTATGGCTTTATATGGGACGGAAATATAGAAAGATGCTCTTACACTAAAGGTATGCAAGAAAGAAATCGCATATGTAAGCAGAACGATTGCTCTCCTAACAACATGTGCTTACCGTACAGCGCCCACTGCAGCGATTGAAACAATCGGCAAGACTATCCCACTGGAGTTGTTAATAAAGAAAAAAGGGCACAAGAAGACAAAGGAAGAAACACTAATGGAATGGCAGAGAAGATGGGAGGAATATGACGGTTGCGCAAAAATCTACATCAAGAACGTAGTAGAATGGACAAAAAGTCCTTGAACAACCACTTCATACCATATGACCCAGGCAATTACTGGACATAGAGTTTTCAGCCAATATCATGCAAAGATTGCTAAACTCGCAGACAACTCATGTTGGTACTGCGGCGAAGAGGACACAGCCACGCATACAATCTTTGGATGCCCAGAATATGAAGAAATCAGATCAAGCTTTGCTCCACATGGATTTACAAGCGATAGGATGTCAGCACTCCTAATTAAAGGCGAAAACACATTTCGAAAATGTAAATCAGCAATAGAAGAAATAATGAAAAATAAAGAAAAACTGGAAAGGACGAGGCAACGGACGCATGAAAGAACGTGATGTTAGTACCAGGATAAGATCACACAGTAAACAGGGTTACATTCCCTGGGCACCGGAGTTATCTGGAGCCTGCATCTTGTAGAAGTAATACCCATATGGGGTGAGTACCTGCAAGCATGCCCACTAAGGCTAAATTGAGGTTAGGGTTTAGTTGGTCAAACCCCACACTACCGTTCTTACCTAGAGTGAACGGTGTCTGGCAGCAGATTTCCCCCTCTCACAAAAAAAAGGTTAGGTTAGCTTATATATTTATGGCATTTCCAACCTACCATTTAATATAGAAATTATAATTTATTCATGCCTATAAACGTAAAGAAATGGCAATTATGTAAGAAATGTTCAATTCCTGCTGTGAGATTTGCGCTGAGAGATTTTTAAAGTTAATTAATTAATTTTATTGTACATTATAAAACTTATCTGAAGAAAAGAGAAAACAAAGAAGGCATTGGAGACTGAGAATGCCAACAAAAAGTTGGCAATATTAAATAAATATTGATTTTGAGTAAACAATCTAAATTTTGAGTGTTTACATTAAATAACATTTATTATATTTAAATTCACACCTTTTTGGCACGCCAAAAGTTAATCGCTATAGATTTGTGCAATATTTTATGTGCTCAAATAAATAGAAGCATGTAGATTGCAACGTGTGGTGATCCATCACATTGCCTACAATTAACTGTAAGTTATTTTACCTATACTTCAAGCTTAATTTGACATCAAAAACTCAATTGTTTTATTTTGACATTTATAATTGTTATTAATAACAATTATTATTTCTAATCAATTGGAAATAAATTAATTTTTACTATCTATATGTTTTCGCACTGTAACATCAAGCGGCATTTTTATTTGCTTGAATTTATATTCAACTAAACTCAGTAATCACTTTTTTGTTTTCATTTAGAAGGGGAACCTCAAATTCATACCTATACAATCATTTACTATGCACCTGATTACCGACACAATTAGAAGTTATTGAAACTCAATTCTGTATAAGTAAATATTTTATTGGATGTTCTTAACCCACAGCCTAGTTGCCGTGAAAAGGAATCGAAACACACAATAAGCAATACATTCAAGTGTGCATAACAAATATTAAAAAAACTAACAGAATTAATCATTTGCAAAAAATTTAAATTGCCCAAATTGTACTTCTCAGTGGATTGAGATAAAAATTTTGGAACAAATTAATGCTTTATAGTGAACTTATCTTAATTCTACATTCTCTCTGTATTTGTGTTAGAAAACAATTAATTGTGTAGAAGATCTCCGATAGTGATTTGAAGTAGTATCCATCAAAAACAAAAATTAAATTTGTAGCAAGTTGAGAAATTGCTGGGGTTAAGTTTTTGACCCACAATAATCAAAAATTAATTATAATAATTAAATATTTATATATTCAGTTAATATAATTTGCAAAAAAGTTTCCCCTCAACGAATATTTATATGTCGCAACACATCGTATCATTTTTTATACTATTTCACTAAATAAGAAAATAGCACATTATAAACCAATATTCTCTTAACAAAAAAATTTTATTTTTGGTGTTATCAATAAGAAGGACCTTCCCCGGCGGGTAATCGAACCCCGGTCGCCCGCATGACAAGCGAGAATACTGACCACTATACTACTTCAAGTCAAGCTCCCGAGTGGGACGGACGTGCGCGCGATGCATCCTCCTCTGCAGCGACCCGAATTTAAATAGTTTCTTAAACAAAGAGTTAACAATTCATTACTATAAGAACTGTGCTACATTTACAAACGATTAAGACCTTAGTGTGAATGTGAATTAAATATACGTGTTGTAAATTAAACCCAATCTTACAACCAACATCAAACATGGCACCATGAAAACCGGAAGAATTAGAAATCATCACAGATTTCTTCAAAACAACAAACTCCACATCCCTTAAGAAAGACGAAATTGAACACCTTGCAGGTAAACTACCAACTCGCACACCTGCAGCCATAAAGGAAAGAGCTCCAGATTTAAAAGAGGCACAAACAAAGAAAAAAGTGGTGCACTGGTCGAAAAAAGCGAACGAGAACTTTCTGAGAGATTTAACACGGCAATTGGTAACAACATCAAAACACGATTAGAATCCATAGCAGTGCACTTCCCAGGCAGAACAACTAAAGCCATGGAGACAAGGCTTTGGATAAAATTCCCACATGTGAACATTATACAAAAAGTGTGGCGCCACTGCAAGACATAAATGATAACGATACAGACAAACAAAGAACTTTACTGTCTGCACGTCAAGTACAAATACCAACATTTCCCACCAGCAATGCTGTTAAAGTGGTAACATCACAAGTACTTCCCAAAAAAGAGGTACCCAGAAACAGCGAACCAGCCGACGATAAAGACATGGAAACAAGACTTCGGACAAAATTCCCACATGTGAACTTTACAAAAAATGCGGCGATATCCCAAGACATAAGAGATAAGGTTACAGACGAACGAAGAATCAAACTGTCTGCACCTCAAGTATAGGCACCAGCTTTTCACATCCGCAATGCTATTAAAGAAGTAACATGTCAAGTGCACCCTAACAAAGAGATACCAATACACAGCATGTCAACCACCGATATCAGTGACAACCCACTTAAACAGAGATTGTATGAAAAGATTGAAAATCCCTCAACCCTGCCTACAAACAACCCAACACGAGTGCCCTCTAAACAACTCACAGACATCATTAATGAATTACACAAAAACAAAAACTGTAAACTAAACAAATTCTATGTAAACACAAAGATTCCAAAACACCAGAACGCAATAGAAACAGCCGACAAGTTATTGAGCAAAGAGTTACAAGCCATCGCAGCAAAACCAACAAACTTGTTCAAGAAACACCAACTGGCAAATATGGCTATACTTGCAATAGGATTTTACCTGAAATCACTAATCACTGGGCAAGAAAGCAACCTAAGAAGGTGTTCTTCATATCTAGAACTATCCAACAAAATAAAAAGAGTTAAAGCCAAAATAAACAGAATTATCAAATCAAGGAACGGCATAAATAATAAATTAAACAAATTAATGTTGAAAGTTAAGAGACAAATGGACAAGCAGCGCATGACTCCTGCCCAGTTTATTACCAGCTTAAGCGACTATCTTAAATGCTTGGAGAATGAACTGGAAAGGAAAAGGGGAAAACACGAGACAGAAGTACTTCGCAAAAAATGCCAACAAACAGAATCTATAAAGTGCCTTTTCAAATACAACAACATAGATGCGCCTCAGAGAGAAGCGTCAGAGGCGTTCTTCCGCAAATTATACTCGAAGACGGAAACAGGAACCAAGACCCCGATCTTAGACAATTGGCTATCGCACATCAGCACTACAAAGCAAACAAAGTACAGCTTTGACCACGAAGACATGGCAAAGCATGCACTTCGTTCTTCAGCAGCCTGGAAGGCACCGGGAGAAGACAGAATCCCAAACGCGCTATACAAACTCCTTCCAGCAGCACAGAAATATGTCATCACACGACATTGTTTAGAAAACACGTTCAAGCAAAACGAAAATGATATGCGTGCAACAATTATACTAATACCCAAAAAAGGACCAACAGATCAGCCTCAAAGCTACCGACCCATCGCCCTCCTCAACACAAACTACAAACTGCTGACAATTAAAATTGACATGACAATTAAAATCAAGGAGTGCATAGGAAAAGACCTAATCCCCAAGGAACAATTGTGCCGAACAGGAGTAGCAGGCACCACGCACGGACATCTAATAGACAAAGCCATCACACAAATGTCTAGACTCAGGAAAAATCCACATGTAAGTACTTGGTTTGATTTCCAGAAAGCCTATGACAGCTTCAACCACGACTTTATTCAGAGAGTCCATAAAACTCTGCCAATACCCGACAACACCAAACACCTCTACTTAGGATTGATGAAGAAATAGAATGCAAGGATCAAAGGAGCGGGCAAACCATCTATCATTCATATAAGAAGAAGAGTCTACCAAGGGGACACCATCAGCCCCTTAGTCTACACAATCACAACAGCGTCCATCATCCATCACCTGACACGAGACCCCCATATCATCAAGGCCACACGCAATTAACACCAAGTCATCGCGTATATGGACGACATTAAGTGCCACACTAAAACAATGAAACAAATGAAAGTGTTGTTCAACGAACTAGTGAGAAGTGCTGGGGAGCTCGGGCTTAAACTAAACGCTGGTAAATGCGGTGTTCACTGTACGGGAGCTGTGCCTGAGAACTGTGCGCCGGAATGTGTGAAAGACAATGGTAAAGTACCCCAAATACAAGAGGGATACAAATACCTGGGTATTCTGCAACAACAGATGGACACAGCAGAGGCCATCGCAATAACATCAGCCAAGATACTGGAAAAAACCAACGAACTGTTCCAGTCCAAACTTACCACTGCCCAGAAACGCCGAATCTTCAACCACACAATCATCTTCGCTGCAACCTACGTTCTAAGCAACACCCGGGCAGAAGAGGGAATCCGAACAACGCTAAAGTTTGCCCGAGAACTAGACAACAATATACGGAAAATAGCAGTTACGAAAAACCTCAAGTCATACTCCACGTCGAACCAAAACTATACTTACCCCCATTTGTGGGCGGTATGGAAATTAGAACAATTAAAGCCGAAACGGGAGTACAGTTGGTCCGGAAATACTGCTATTTGTTCTCGCACCCGGAAATAGAAAATACATCCCGCAAATTCCAAAAACTAGACAAAGCAGGATACCGAACCCCCATCAGCGAATTTCATCAAGTGCTCAAAAAGTACGAAATAGACGAAAAGACAAACGCAACAGTAAAAGACTAGATAGATACCATTAAACGGACTGACATAAACAATAGATTAGAGACCTGGACTAAAGTTGCAAAATGGATTTCGTCAATAGTATTTCGTTCCCGGCAACAGAAGACATCCGTACCAGCTCAGCCAAACTCTCCCTCATAAATGCGGCGGCCGAATAGCAACTACAGTCCGTAAGGGCTCACGGCTCAGGCCCAACCACATGCCGTATGGGGTGCAACAAGACCGAGACATCGTAACACATTGCCAGTGCGTGCGTAAAACAGGCATACACTGCGCGACATGAAAACGTCGTGCACTACATCATACAAGAAGTGATGAGTGCACTCGATGCCCCCAAGAAACCATCACCAATCTCCAATACGGCAAGGCCACGCTGAGCACCACCTTCACATCAAGCGATGGCAGGGAGATAAGGATTCGAGCTGGATTCCCAGTGACCACCACCACACCACTACACTATAACAAGCCGGATGTCATCATCTACACCAAGCAGGGCAACACTACCAAGACGTATGTCTTCGAAGTAGCCATTCCATACCTCCGCAATCTACGTATGCAGGAGAAACTGAAACGAGTACGGTACGCCGTGCACTCTATGGAGGAAATAAATTATACAAACTTTGAAAATGCCCCGCGAGATGCAAACCTGGTAGACGAAATCACAAAACTCGAACAGGGTAAAACAGAATTAAAAATATTCGTAGTTGGAACATACGGGGAAATAGTGAAGACAGAAGAGCATAGTAAATTCTGTAAATTGCTACAAAGAGCGCCTACTCAGTAAAAACGTTGACCTCCCAAATCCTAAAAAAACATCTTGAAATTTAATAAAGAACGCTAATTCCTCCAATTATACATTATATAAAATATGTATTTTAAATGTATATTTCGTTGTGTGTGCTTGTACTTAGATTCCAACAATGTGTATATTTTAATTTGAATTCCATTATTTTTAAATAACTGTACGCAACCAATAAGCATGGAAAATTACTTGTGGATGTAGGATAGTTACCAGAATGTATATGTAGAAGAGCTTAATCAAATAAACAAACAATATATACTACCGAGGACCTGCCTTCTCCTCTTAGTTAGCATTGTATATTTTGGTATAAATTAAATAACGGTTTTACAAATTAATGCAAATATAATAAAAAGTAAAATAGCACAAAGAATATGGTATAATTTTTAACCATTTTTAATGAGGAAAACATAATAAACAAATAATTCCAAAGAATAATATAAGTCTGTTTAATAATAATATAAAACAGTTTGTCAAAAGGCAACGGCACGCGCAATTCCCAAGCGGTCTCTTACTCAAGTACTACCCGCCCCCAACGCTGCTCGACTTCGGTGATTGGACGATTATTGTGGTTATTGCAATTGTGATTATTTAGGATGATTGTTTTGTTAGGAAAGGTGAATTGGGCAAGCCTATTTGTGCTCGGTATATTAGTTTTATTAGCATGTTTTTGTGAAAATCTCCAATTCATTGTATGGTAATTTGTAGTTGTTCTTTAGTAGTGAGTTGTGCCCTTTTCTGGTTATTTTCTCGATTAACTTGTTTTGGTGGCATACGGTTGGGTTATTAAATTTGGTGTTAATCTCATGTATGTATCTCATATATCGAGTGAATTTGCGTATATTCTCATTTCGAGTGTATCTGCTAGCATTAGTGGCAAAACGTTAACATTTGTTTTAAAATTGTTGGGATTTATTGCGGTATGCTTTCCAAGAATCGTAGTCCATGCCGGACAAACGAACGTTAATAGTACAACATTATTTTATAGATTAGCAATTTGTTTTTGTAGTTGAATGCACTACTAGTGTTCATTATAGAGTACAGTTGCAAAAGTGCTGCGTTGGCTTTTTGTAGACATTTTTCTGAATGTTTTTTGAATGTTAGTTTCCGATCAATTGTAACGCCTAGGTAATGTACCTCAGCTTTTTTGAGTATAAATTGGTTATTTAAAATTATAGGATTTCTGATTGCGCTAGGTTTTCGTCTTTTGGTAGTAGTTAATAATTTCGATTTGGTGGGATTGATTGTGATCTTAAATTTTTGGTAGTATTTCCGTGGTGTTAGCAGATGTACTTGGAGTTTTAGTCTGCCGATTATTTCATTATTGCACTGGGAATAGACTATATAGTATTATCTGCAATAAAGGCTATTTTTGTATTTAGCATTTTTGGAATATCATTTATATAAATAGAAAAGATTTTAGAGCCTAAAATTAAACCTTGGGGGACTCAGAGTTTTAATATTGATTTTGTAAATTTTATTTTGAAGTCTAGTTTTCTATTACTTGAATAGTTATGTATTAAAGGTACAAGATTTTCCGAGATTCGTAGTTTTATTAATTTACAAGTAAAATCTGGTACTCATACTATGTTAAAAGCTTTCTTTATATCAAGCAATACCATGTGCACCATTTCATTATTGTTCCATGCTTGTTCTATATTTTTTATTTCTCTGACAACTTGTGAGACGTAGACTGCACTTTTCTGAAGTCAAACTATTCAGAGATTATTACTTTCTTTTTTTCTAAGTACCTGTCTAAGTTAAGTGTGCTGGGTCGTGGGAGATTTTTGAGTTTTAATATGGCAACCATTTCTGCTATTTTCCACAGATTTGGAAGGTATGCAAGATTGAACATTCTGTTGGTTATCGCGGTAAGATGCGTGACAACTTTGATAGGTACGTTTTATAGGATAATGTTCTGAATTCCATAAGGGCCAAGTGTTTTAGTTGCTGGTAGTTTTTTTTAATTATTTTGCAAATTGGTTGTATGAAACAATTGTTTATTTTGCCACGTTTCATGGTAAACTGTCTAATTTTATCTTTACTTACATGTTGTTCTGAAGTTGTGTTTATTTTATTTGTACAGATAAAAACAAATTTGTACGCTGTAGCATTAGTTTAAGCTTGTTTACTGAATATTGATTTATTGTTAACTTTGAGAAATGAGATATTATTTTGTTAATCTGTTTCTGTCCTTAGTAATTTTACTATTTTTTAGATAGATCCATTGTTAGAATTTATAGAAATTAGGAGGTGTGACCAAATTTTGTTTCTATATTCCTGAATTTCTTACTAATATCTAAATGTAATAATTTTTGCTTTATGATAAGATGAGACTGGAGTCCACGTGTTTTTTGATAGTTGCGTCAAATTGCGTTTCTATGTTTTATCTTAATTAGTATTTCAGTAAGTAACCTTTCTGGAAGATGTTTGTGCAGTTTCCTCTTTGTAATTGTTAGGTGCATAACAGACTTTATATTTTGGGTCAAATGTTTAACCTTATTTTCTAAATTTCCTGATGAAATGATCAAAGCTTAGGTCGTTAATTACGGTTGCCGTACCAGATATATTTTTCATAATACCGTTATTGAGAATTAAAGATTGCTTATCGTTTACTAGAAAATTGGTATGACTATTTGGATAGCAAATATACGCGTTGTTTATATTGACAAAACCTAGATTTCTTTTGCCATTTGGGTTGTTTGAGAGGAAATTCCAACCAGAATTTGTTTGCTTAATTGGTTTATGATAGCTGTTATGTCATTACTATAGATTCGACAGCTTGGTGAATTATACTACGTGCTGGTTGTTACAAAGTTTTCTATTTTTATTTGCAAAATTTGCAAGTGATTTAAGTTTTTTTTTAAAGTTTATGAAAAGAAATATCTTCACGTACTAGGAAAATTACACTACATTCTTATGCGTCACAATATTTTCTAATAATTATGTAATGCCTAAGTTTTATAACGGTATGGTTAGACATTTTTGTTTCATTTATGGCTAATATTGGTACATTAAATTTATTTAGGAGTGTTTGTATTTTGTTTAGTTTATTAAAAAATTCATTTACGTTCTAAAGATATATAATTAAATTAGCCATTAATGCTAGTTGCAAATTTAGTAAAGATTGAAAATTTTTTGGTTTTAGTTTTAGCAACTGATAGTTGGTTATTCAATTCTTTGACAACATAAAACATTTTGGTTACATTAACAAAAGTATTTAGTGTAGTATTTTCGCTAATTAGTTCTTGGAATTTGCATAATTTAATATTTTCTTTTATATTGTTCAACGGTTAATTGTAGTTTAGACATTGAAAAGGAAAATATAGCCGTTGACATGTCACATTTTGGAAGGATTAGGAAGTTGGTATTTGTGTTAGTGATTTGTCCTTGCGGTTTAGCTGTTATCAGTTTTTTAGTCCTTGTAGTGGGATTCCATTAATGAAATCTTTTTTCAATTGCCTCTTTGTAAATAGCGCACTCTTTTGAATGGGCAAAATAATTTTTTTTGCAATTTCCACATTTTTCAGGATGCTTCTTAAGTTTGGTGCATTCGAATGTTGGTTGATGCTCACCGCACTTGAGGCACACGTACCTTGCGTAACAATTTGATGTTGCTTGGCCCTATTTTTGGCAACGTTTACATTGGGTAATATTTTTTTGCTAGTATAGTTAGCCCATGCTACCTTGGTATTGCCAACATATAGATGATTCTTATTTAGTTCTTTGGCCAAAACGTTTTTATGGAGAATGATCATATAGATGGAATTTCTGGTATTTTTGACGCGATTAACGCGGTCAACGGCAATTTTCTCTCAAAAAAACCGGTTCATTTAGCATGGTCGTTGCCCGCAGATAGCCAAGTTTTTAACACTATGTAAAAACGGAAATTATTACTAATTTTATCTAAAATTTAAAATTGTTGGTTACTTAAATATCTACTAAAAATACTAACTACTGAATGGGGCAACAGGCCAAAACATTTATTACAAGTAAATATTAGTAAGTGTTAAAATAAAAGTTTATCAACATAAGTAATGATTTGTAATAACAACACGTTAGTCGCTACAACTAACAGTATATTTAACCAAAACTAGCCATTGGAACTGAGTCTTAAATACACATTTTTTAATCCTAGATTAGTGAAAGAAGAGTATGGTGGTTAGCAATCAGGTAACATAATATACAAGTGAGGCTACTGTGAAAGTGTGGACAATAAACAAAGAGCAATTTAATCTATGACTTAACTATAAACATGCTTATAAGATCTAAAATACGGTGAAACAATACATTTTTATGCTATTACAGTAAATAAATTATAAATGTACGCTGTATCTAAACACAGTTAAACAATGATGTAGAAAGAAAGAAAGAGAAAGTGAGAGATTATCTTCATTCATTTATTATTAATTCTTTTGTACCCTAACATGACCTTCCACTAGTCAGCCGGTAGTTACACAGTTTTGGTTTGAAAAAATGCAGACCTCTTAGTATGCGTTTTTGTTAATACAAATAGTTCATAGTTAATTTTTTAGTGTTATTTTCAGTGTGGTTACTAGGTGTTTGATTATGTTGATAAAAAAAGTAAATGAATTTATTATGTAGTATACTGAAGTGATACTGAAGAAGGCAACATGCCGAAAACGTTCTATCAAGTGAATAAAAGTAAGTGTTATAGTGAAATTTAATCAACATAATAGATCAATATTGTTAACTTGCACTGCTAGAGTGCAATTGTGCGGACTAATTATGATAGAGTCCGTTATGTGGTCTTGCATAAAAACATGTTTATTTTTGTGCATTATTGGTCTACATACTGTTATTACGCGCCATTAGTTATAAATTACATTAAAAAATGGCGATCGGTAATTTTCCTGTAAATATCTAGTAATTGAAGGGACGACATAGCTACGACAAGTGGGATTTTGTTATAAAGAATTTTCTTGTTTTGGAGAAAATATTGGCCAGACTGGATAACTTTGATGGCATAAGTATAAACGTCAATAAAATACTCAAAACATCAGAAAGATGAATGTTTCAGCATTAATGTGATCTGCATTAAAAATGGGTCATCTGAATGACAAAGCCATTGAAAACATGCTAGATATTGTTGCAAGTGACCTCATTTAAAAAAAAAAACAACATTGAGAAGACTAATTTTTAATATTATATACATTAGAGCAGGTTATTTCTGACGGAAATATTTGCAAACAATTATTTTAAATTCCTAATTAAAATAGTTGAAAGGAGGCTTACGATAAACATTAAAAGCAGACTTTTAAGGTCTGGCCGCCTTCCATCAGTTTGATGCAAGTAGATATAAAGCGCTGGTTCTAGACCCACCTCCGCCTCCAAGTGCAGCGCCACCTATCGGTAAGCGGTATAGTCAAAGTAGGTTTTCTTCTTTGCACAGGTTCTTTTCGCCATTGTCAGATGGCATTACGGGTATTATCGGTGCGCGGAATTTCTTCTGTTTTGTGCCGCGATGGCGCGGAAATTTGAAAGGTTGCAGAGAACGGGAGTTTTGAATGCAGGAGTTTGAAACTTTAGAATTATGCACGCAAGGTTGCGGAAGACGGGCATTCAGGAGTAAGGTTGCAGGACTCATAATTTATAAATAATCAATTTATGATTACATTTATTAAGTGAATAAACTCATACATAACTGATTATACCATAATCGTTTATTGTTAATTTATAATAATCAAAATACACTGAATCTCCAGCAGTATGTTCTCTTGCACCTTTACACCTTAATCTTTATCAAATATTGCCATCCATTATTTATTCAAAATCAACTTCTGCTCCGGTATGCAAACCAAACTTCTTCTGTCTTTTGTAGACTAGCTTGGTTCCACAATCAACCATTTTTGCAAACTGCTCAGTGCTTGTTCCATCAAAGCTGGCGGCGAATCGTTTCGGTAGAAACACTTGACAATCTTCCAATTCTACAGCAATAGACTTCCCAAATTTTGTTGTAATCCATTTAATAAGCGTAATGGTATGCCGCTTATCCACTTCTAATGAATCAAGCGATACTGTCGGTATAAACTTTACTCCCGAACCACACTCTTTAAACTTGTTGAGGAGATCCATCTTGACTGGCGTACGAACTTGTTGTCAGCTTCAAGTATTAATTACAAATGACAATTTATTAATAATTGCACGTACGCAATAATGTATGCTAACAAAGCATTTTTCTACTTAATCACTTCTGTCCTTAAAATTGCTGCAGTGGTAAAACAAGCGGAGTGTTGATTAACCGGATACCCTCAACTTTTATTCTGCTTCGATAGCATTTTGAGGAGCTTCGATGTATAATGTAGAGTAGGTAATGCCAACTATATTATTTTCTCCCCTCTTTAAGAGAAAAAAAGTTTATGTTTTTAATTTTGGTGATTATTCCTAATGATTAGTATTTTTCAACCATTCATTAAACGCAAATTGACGAACATGAATTCTTGTGAAATAAATAACGATCAAACTGCATTCATGCCTTCAACACAGCTATTGGACGACTTTAGTTTTCTAGAGGATTTCCTAAATGAGATCGCGATGCATCATCCTAAAAAGGATAAGGAAGTGGTGAAGGAGGAGAAAGAAGAAGATGATGAAGAGGATAATTCCTACATCAACAAAGGCCAAGAAGTGTTATTGTTGAATAAAAGACAATTTCAATTTGGAGCTAGAATGATGCTCAATGTTGGTTTAAATACTTTTCAAGACTTTGCACCGATGGTAGAAATAAAGTCAACATCTTCTGCAATAATGTTTTCGGATGAAGAATGGAAAAAATTCTATTACTGTAAATGTGTAATTTTCCCATTACTAACTACAACAAGAGCGGTGGCAGAAGGATCAATATGTACAGCTTGCGGACAAGAAACAAAGCTCTCAAAAAGCGTGAAAGTTTCCGACAGCCTTACATATAAGATTATTGGAAAAAAGAATAAAACGTTAGTGCACAAGAGAAACGATAAAAATGTTTTAAATTTAAATGCACAAGATTTTAAAAAGGTAATCGAAATTGGAATGATGGTTACTTCAGCACTGAGAGCATGCAGAAGCTTAAAGTTTCATCAATTCCATTATAATTTCCTAAATAAAACAGTGTACAATGCACAGCCGCATAAATCAAAACTTGAAGATATCAATGTACAGGTAATGGAAATGTGTAAGAATAATGATGATGATAGTAATATTAATGAAAATCTAATGACGTTACAAGAAATGCTGCATACTTCATTAACAAGAGTGATGAAAGATTGTAAAAATGTGTTTAA
>JAODIE010022392.1:0-19761 GCA_027575565.1 Diploeciton nevermanni
TTTAGTTTGCACCACATTTCTTCTATGTTTTCGTTATCTTTCGGGCTTCCCAGTCGAGCCGACATCTCTTCTATTAGTTTTTCACGGATGTTCGGTGTTTTGATAGCTTTAATGTTCAGTTTTTCACATCTCCTGTTCTTTTCTTGTGTTTGCTTGTTTATTCTGCTTCGATATCGTACTCTTACTAGGTAGTGGTCCGAGCCACAACATGCTCCTCTCTGTGTTCTAACATCAAGGATATTTGAATCATGAGTCAGATACCTCCTAATATGCGATTCTGATGACAAGTGAAAATTTTGCAAATATTTTTTGAGATTCATGAGAATCCAAAATGAAGTTTAATATATAAATAAGTTGTTTCGATAAAAGAATTGTTGCTAGAATACTTCGGAATATTGTTATCTAGTCAAGAGAACATCAGCAAACATTGTTCGTAATATTGACAATTTAAAATAGGCAAAGATTGCAAGTGTTACATGTCATTTTGTTTGAACTATTAAACTAATTTATTGCATTCTATTAACTGTATTAATTATATTTGCTTCATATCATATCCTGTAATTTAGACTTTGACTAATAATTTGTGGATGAAAAATTCACACAATCATCAGCATTAATGTAGGCATTTGCATTAAACTAATTCCCAGGATTAATTTTCTACACGCTCTAATTAATCTTAGTAATACATCCTATAAAGTAAAAAATAATCTACTTCACCGAATAATGATATGTCAGTATATGCCTCTGGGATTTTGCAGACGCTGTGGGCAGTGCACACTTTGTTTAGTTTTATTTCCAGTGTTGTTTGATCAAATAGGCTTGTCTCTTGCCCCATTTTGGGAATTAAAACCCAACCCTTTATACGCTACGATAGATGTTAGTATAAAAGAACATAAATGACCAACCAAAATTAGAATTTCTCCGGGTGAGGCAGTGAGAGTGGCTTTCAAAATGGATATTGAAGGTGGTGTTACAGTCAAGAAAAGCAAAGAAGATATCGAAGCAGATGTTACATTTCCTGTCCAGAGGAAGAAAAAATCAACAAAGAAGTATCCTGGGTTTACTAGAAATTTAGGTAACTACGTTACTGAATATACGGAGAATACAAGTTTGCATGGAGTTAGATATTTAGGAGAGAAGAAAAGAAATATATTCGAAAGGTAAGAAAAGAAAACTCATTTAGTACATGTATATTCGCTGACGTTCCCATGTATTCGCAGAATATGGTGGTTCATAGTCTTTGTCATATCACTTTATGCCTGCGTAGATTTAATTCTGAAGACTTATTCTAAATGGGATAGTAGTCCTGTAATTGTCAGCTTTGCCCAGAGTCCTACCCCAGTATGGCAAATACCATTTCCAGCAGTAACCATTTGTCCGGAAACCAAAGCTCGCCAATCAAAGTTTAACTTCACTGAGTTCTACCATAAACATAGGGAAAATAATATTACAGATGCAGAGTAGGTATTCCCAAATAATTGAAACCGGCAATTTATCTTATGAATTAATTATTTTTAGATTGGAACTACTTCAAAAAGTTAGTCTCGTCTGCGATAGTCACCTATTTGCGGGCAATGACACTGCACCTCCTGGCACTCTAGATTATCTTGCAAGTATCGCACCACCAAAAGATGAAGTTCTCTGGTCATGCAAATGGACCAATCAAAATGAATCCTGTGATTCTTTGTTCACAACTATTTTAACTGAAGAGGGTATTTGCTATTCCTTTAATATGTTGGACCACGACGATATTTTCACGGAAGAGGTAGCTCGTTCCAAGCATTTCTTGCAGCACACCCCAGAGGATCGACATGGGTGGACATTAGAATATGGGTATACCAATGAGGCTGAAAAGGATACATTTCCAAAAAGGGCTATGTCGTCAGGGCAATCAGCGGGATTATCTATGATGTTGCGTGCTTACAAATATGATATTGATTATCTCTGCAAAGGACCTGTACAAGGATTTAAGGTATCTTTTTAAAGTTGCAATCACTAAGCTGGATCCTTAAACTTTTCTTTTTAGGTTTTATTGCATCATCCTGGAGAAATACCTAGAGTTGGCACCCAATACTTTCGAGCTGGATTAAATCAGGAAATTATTGTCAATGTGAAGCCAGACATGATGACTACCTCAGAAAGCCTGCGCAACTATGATCCACATCGACGAAAGTGTTATTTTTCAACAGAAAGGGATCTCAAGTTCTATCAGAATTACACCCAACAGAACTGCGAAGTTGAATGCTTAACTAATTTTACACTGGCCAAATGTGGATGTGTTGCTTTTTCTATGCCACGTATGCAAATCTAAACCAAACTTGAGACACACTTTCATTAAACGTATTTTCTGTTTATCAGGTAACACGACCACACCAATTTGTGGGAGCGGTAAGCACTTATGCATGTTTCTCGCAAGAAGTAAGTGCAAATTATTGCAAGCATATTATATGATTGATAAATACCTAATAATATTTTTTCAGATGAACTACTTGCAAACCAAGTTTCAAAAGGCCTCGAAACAAACGTTTCCATTCCTGTAAAGTACCAAACGTCCGGCATCGAATGTGACTGTCTTCCCGCGTGTACATCCTTAACATACAACGCGGAATTATCACAGGCGGACTTTAACTGGCCTGCTGTATTCGCAGCCTTTAAAGCAAATATGTCCGAATTTCCAGGGTATGATTATAGCTAATATATATTTAATCCGTTTTTGATTCCGAATTTTTTAGAATGCAAGTAACACGATTTACAATATTTTTCAAAGAAATGCAGTTTATTACATCGATACGGAATGAACTCTATGGGTTGACTGACTTCCTTGCTAATTGCGGAGGGTTGCTTGGATTATTCATCGGTTTCTCCTTCCTGTCAGCCGTAGAAACCCTCTACTTCCTCACGTTTCGCTTGTGGTGTAACTTACGCCGATATGGAAGGCATTATTGGAGTGGATCGCCTAATTTAATCAGCAGCGATAAATATGACTATAATAAGTAAATGAGAAGGATTACAGTGTACAACAGTTTCATTGTTTTGAATGTCGTGTTTTGGGAGAATTGATACATACGGAATATCAAAGAAAACCCTTCAGCTCGGGTGAAAACCAAATTCTTTGGTTCACATGAAAACGTAATCGGAAGATCAGAAGATTACAGTTCTCTTTAAATTACAAAACCCTCAAAAACACAAAAAATGTTACTACTTGCACTAAGCACGTAATTGCCATATGCCTCAGAGAGATTAAACACATGTGAAGCACATGCTCTGCAGGATTACCTAACTCGGTTGTATTAATACATTTGCTACCGGTATTGCAAAGTCGGTGGCATTTGTATGAGTTTGATATACAAAAAAAAAAAAACACTTTCACTTTTATTTTGCACAAATTGAATTTGTACTAAACGCACGTACATTTAACAGTTTCGTGGAAAGTAAATCAATCAACTATTTACGTCATAAATCCTAACAAATCGTCATGCATATCAAGAAACCACTGATGGTATGATTCACAACATTCATGATAATTTTGTTAATATCACACATTATTTACCAAAATTACGAATCACAACCTAAGCAGACATTTTCAGAATTTGTTATCGAAAGATATGAGTCAGTAACTTGTTGTAATAATCACTTTTGATAGTAATTATAAAATACTACTGCATTGTTGCACATTAATTGCCTACCTAGTCGTTCTTGAAAAACTCGTTGGAACGAAGAGCTCGGTGCGGGTGGTGGTGCATTATTAAAACATCACCAACGGCCTCAGGTGGCGTGCATACATTCAGATTATCATATACGTTGATTGTTGATTTCCATCAACGCGGTGGTAAACGCAGCAGTTAAACGTGTGGGTACTCGGCGTTTGCGGCATCCAAACCGCTTGTAACGTTCCAACCATCCAGTCGCGCTCGAAACCTCGTCGCGTTCGCTTACGGTTTGTTTCACTTGCAACCTTCGTTGGAGAACACGTGCCCACCCGCATCATCGAAGCGAACTCGTTTTTGAGCGCGCATTTTTATTCCTCTCTTTATACCCCTTACAATCTCACCATGTCTGGCAATTCGGAGCTAACGTCTGTGTTGCTGCGTCGTCAAGAAATCAACGATGCCCTGGACAACGGAGAAGAAGTTACTGTGAAATACCGAATCATCAATGTTTACACAGAATTCTGTGAATTTACTCGCAAAGAGATCAAACAGTATGAGAGCACGTTTAAGAAGTGAGTATTTATATGTATTCTCGCTTTTTATGAAAAGCACATGACGCGATAAGAATATTTGAATAAGATAACACACATTAGGAATGCACTTTTGAAGGAAATTACAATGCATCTATCGTTGACAGTACATGATTATGCCATAGCGGAAGAAGATAAATCTCTTGTTTTATTATATTTGTCTATGCTTGCTTCCTGAGTATATTTTTATCACAACTCTCGACATTTTTGCTGCGTGTTAAACACCCTGTGCATATGTGCTTCTCAGCTCCACGTGGTGCATTTTTAACGTCCTATGACGCACGAAGAGAAGGTACATCTTTATCTAGTATTCCTATCTGGTGCCCTTTGCGTTTATTAGAACGCAGAATATCGATTTGCCTGGAGTGACCTCCCACTGAACTAGAACCGTCACAGCCAAATCTGATTCACTCAATGCCCTACTAATCTTCCCATTAGCCACACAGGATTTGGATCCAAATTGTACATTATTAACCCTTGGTAATTAAAGTTTACAATTGTTTGTCTTAACCTGTATCTTAATAACTGGGTGTGATATAATCTGGAACATTGCTGAGACGTTGTTTATGAAACGAGTTGATTTCTTAATGGGAGATGCGAGGAGTTACAGAAGTAGTAAAACATTGTTTTCTTTCTTCAAGGTCAGCACAACCTGACAAATCAATACCAGAATGGTATTTTCACAGAACACTGACAAGCGCACGCGAATTTATTTAGCAGTCCGGATGGATGCTTCAAACTTTGTTTGCTCTTTCCCAAATCATGCATGAGAAGGATACTGTCACATAGCAGGACTCTGTTGTTTCAATTTGAGTACAATGCAACCTGTATATAGCGGATAGGAGTTAATGTTGCAAAAGGTCGTGGTCGCGTTCATGCATGCTTACGGTGTCAGTATTATTGTCGCTTGCCTTCATCCATTCGAAGCTTAAACCGCCACGTCATTGGTAAAATGGGTCACTTAGTTTCGTCCTTCTTATCCTTTTATGGCTTGTGCAGTGTACAAATAACTCACAGCCCTAGCTGAGTGTAAAATACCACGCAATGACCCGATTAAAATATTGACAATATAGTGGAGTGAACGATCTCATGGTAACAGCAGAAAATTTCATCATGTACAATTTTTAAAAATATCTGAGACCATTTGCTCTAAGAATAAAAACGAATTGTTATCTCGCATTTTCCAATTCAAACTGCACGAAGACAACAACATGTTGCAATGTTTTGTAAACCTCAAATACTATTTATGGTAAAACTCGATTTCGGTTCCGCCTAATTTAGAACAAAGATTCTAATTAATTATTAGCGGATATAAAATATTTAAATTCAGCACATCCAAATCTTATGCTTTAAAACAATTCCGTAAATGAAATAAATCAATTAAAATCTATTTTATTTGTAGGCCTATTTCTTAGTTGCATGCAACGTTTATTTATAAATAACCTCCTTAAATGCAAATGTGCATCGCGTGTGTAGAAACTTCACACTTCATGCGGGTTTGTGCACACAAACGGCCGGAACGAAATTAACTCGCTCTGCAAGGGGTACACTTAATTTCGGACGTTGGTGATTGTTTATTTATGCGATCCCCGTTTGTTATGATGCGTGTTATTTTTCGATTACAAATTCGTTTCACGCTGGTTAGCCTTAGTACATCCAACCGCGTAATCGTAACCGTAATCCAGCTCCGTAACCGAGAAATAAATACTTCATAATGATTTAGCGCAATAGAATAAGTAAATACCGATATACCAAGTACGTATCATCTAACTGCAAAAGGAAAGAATCATTGAGTATCATGTTCTGCGAGGCAAAACCGCGAATTAGTGAAAACATGATGGCAATGACTTGTTTTGACGCATTGATTTTTGCGATTTTTATATAAGCTAAGAAATAAAATGGCTATTAATCATTTTACAAGCAGTTAAAGCAGGTGACATTTCTTCAAGTAGTAGGATTAACTTGGTAATAGGTATTATAGAAGAACATCGCGGGAGAGATGACCGAACGCAGTTATAATGCACAACGTAATTAATTCTCGAACTAAAGGAGAAAGAGATAATTAAAAAAGAAATTCTTCTCCACATTTATTCAGAAATAACTGGAGTTATTCTAGTTAAAACTGAATATAGTTATTGATACCATACAATGCACGTTAACTAGGAACAATCAAAATTGTTTCTGGGCTTTTTATGATCTTAAACAGTAAGTACTGATAGCAAAACTGTATGTCATACTAGAAACACCTCACTTTTTAAATATATCTTTAGTACAACAAGAGAAAAGGATTCTTAGTAAAATTGATGAGAATTGCATTTTAAGTAGATGGAAGAGAAACATCACACTTCAAACTATGCAATCACTTCACATAATGTCCATTAGCAGAAATAGCAACTTTGTCATTCCATTGTTTATTATGGTATTGGATTGCATTGCCGAGACAAACAATTAGAAATGGGTTTACTCCGTAAGCTAGTATAATGTCGAAAGTGAATTGCTGTCCTTTCATGTAAGCGCACATGTTTGCCAATCTAGAAATTCCGTTTAAAGTTCTATGATTTATTGCGTATTTGCACGTTATCGGCCGGCAGTTAATTAAGTTCGCAGTTTAAGTGACGCTCTAAAGTGCGTCGTTACATGCCACATCGAAAAAGAAAGTTTCAGATTTAGTCCGGTTTTACAGCACATCTTCCACCTTCTTATTTACCGACGATTGCATTTATTCCTCTGCGATGCCGTCACCTACGCATCATTAATTATTATGTTAATAAAACTGCACTATAACACTTACTAATGTTTACTTGTTTCAAATGTTTTCGGCATGTTGCCTTCTTCAGTATGATATTATTTTGGAAAATAAAGAAAAAACAAGTAAACATTAGTAAGTGCTATAGTGCAGTTTTATTAACATAATGAACACTTCGTAACCACACTCAACAATACCTCCATAATTAATTAATTATCAGCATGGGATTAATAACTTCTATTGAAGCATTTATTTAATTTACATTGAATCATTTCCGGTCGCAATATATGATTCATTTTTGATGTGAATTGAGGTTTAAAGAATATCGTGTTGAGTATTTTATTGTTGTCGGCTAGGAAATGTCTCTGACGGTTTGAAAGTTTTATTTGATGTTCCACACCTCGAAGAAAAAAATCCGATTCAAATCCATTCTGCTAAATTCAAAATCCAAACGAATTAATTGAAATTTAGTAACTACACTTAGTTTTTAATATAAAGCAGACTGTTTAAAAGTAATTGGAAAACGGCATTGGTGTCAATACAAGTACTGCGATAGTAAAAGGATATAGAATATTTAAATTTATACGGCATAACAACTTGTAATTCAATTTATCTTAGAACTAAGAGCTCTTATTCTTCGTTTTGCGTGCGTTGCAACTTGCGACAAATATTGAAATTACGAGGGAAAGTGCAAGTAGTGAGAAAATTTTTTGATGGTATCATATAGTAGAGAGGTGGCCAACTTTTGTGTACGTAAGATCAAATTTTTATTTCAAAAATGTGTTGCGATCGACTTAATATCATTTTCGTAGTCTATTAATTCAAATGAGGTACACATAAACAAAGATGTTATGATTTCATTTGTGCTAAAACACTTAATTCCGTGCATGCGGCCATAAGACAAGACATCGCACGCGATCGACCAAAATTGACTTCACGATTCATTGGTTGATGGAGGTGGTCAAATACGCACTACTTTCATATATATTTTTCAAATTTCTGATTTAGCAAAATCTCTGTCTGTAATCACCAGAAAAGACCAATTTGATATCTGCAATAATATTAAAGGTATTCAATTTGAAAGTATAATACACATTTTTGAGATTTTTGAGTTTTAGTTCATAACTAAATTATTGGTGCTTTACAATGAAACCAAAACTAGGAATTACTGTAGAAAATTTAATATCAATCAACTTAAGAAAAAAACAATTGCTAGTGCATTATCAATAGTATAAAAATGCAACAAAAGAAAGTAAGTGTTAAAATCAAGTAGATAGGTTTTATTTAGTCGGTTGCAACTCGAAATTATTTTTCAATGCATTTATTATCAACACTATTCCAACATTGACTGATGAATTTCAAAGCCATTGTGTCATTTCTAAACACGCGTTATCAGGAAATAATACGTTGTGTTGTTTTTGCTGACTTGATAAGAACTTAACCCGAATTGTGCTTTTAACATACCACAGAAACAAAAGAAACGCGGTAGTTGTGTACACAGTAAGTTGTTCAATTCAGAGAAGCAAATTAAATCGATTTCGTTTTATTGAAATGTAAAAACTCTAATACCTCCGCTAAGTACTGTTATTGGCGTCGAATACCGTAAAACCATTTGTAATCTTACCTTAATAACATTTAAACGATATGTTCCAGAAGCATGATAAGAAGCCTTCATTGGAAATGTTAGATTTAAAAGTATGTAACGGCTTACTAATCAACCACTTTGCCTTTCTTTAAATATATTATACATATTCACATATAATAAGAATAGACTTTCATTGCAAGCAGCATCGTGAATCAATGGGAATCTTGAATAAGACTTTCATTACATGAGAAATTAAGATAATAGAGGTGAAACTTTACTCCGCGCTGGATGCTGGTGCAACAGGACTTGTTTCCTCGTGTCGAATGCTGTACCATAAAGAAGCATAATGTTAGCGTTTGATTGAAGTTGAAGTATTGATTTTCCCAATTGACTTGGTGATTAGTCATTGATCGATTACGCGCTGGCAAGGAGGAAAAGTTGGCTGCCAACAAACCGGTGTAAAAGTTGACTTTCGCCGCAATTGTTGTTTTCCACGACCACAAATTATAATTTCAAATTGTGGTTAAGGAAAATAATTTTAATTGCATGTCTGCTGCACAGCATACAGACAACTGTTACTATCATTTTTATCGTATGGTCAAGATATCAATTAAATCAGATTTTTCCAAGGAGTTTCCCCACCTAGCAGAATGAATGTTACTCGATATGATGCATGATGATAAAATCATTATGCGACAGAAAAGAAATGCAATGGAAGTTGATTGATCAGACGTTGCCAAAGAAATAAAGAAACCACACATTGAAGCACGTAAAAGAAAATAGAAAACGTCCGACCATGCCATACAACCATACATAAATTAATATAATCAACGATTCATTTTGAATATTATTTGAATCGCGTGTCTGTTTCTTTTTAACTCTGCTGTTTAACTTCTTGTTTACTTCTACATTCCAGATAAATTAGACCATGACCCTTTGCAAGGCGAATGGTGATAAGTTGATGGCGTTAAAACGCATTGCCGTTTATGTGAGATAAAAACACGTGCGCAAAAAAAATATCGCCATTCGTCACCATGGTGCATGCTCGTTAAGCGTTTCCGTTCCAAATGTTCAACATTATTACCTTGAGTTAAAAGTTATCAAGGGCGACGTAGTCTCAAATCAATCGGCATGATTTGATGGTTTAATTTCGTTTGAACCTACTCAATTACGCCAATTCTTGGGCTTGGATGCTTTTTAACATTCGAAAGTAGCACGTGGATTGATTGTAATGCATAGATTATCATTTGTTTAAGTGATGTTTTTTTCTCCAATTGACTTGTGAAATTAGTATGCACCTGATTTGGGAGTAGCGTGAAGTTTGAAATTTTCGAAAAAAAAAAAACATCTGCCAGACATACTAAGTTAATCGTATTTACTTTCAATTGCCGAATAGATATTGTAGGGATTTATTGGCATTTCTTGGAGCAAACTTTTCAGAGTTTCTTGCCTTCTCACGTCTTTTATTTTAATGTCTCATTGCTCCCAAAGAACGCATTCAATCCAAATTGGAAACCGTTGCCCAAACAGACTTTGTTTTCCGCTCAAATTTAAGCTTCGAACACAATTAGCATTATTAATGATCGAAATTACTTGCGTGCGTCATGCATCTGTTTCAGCTCATTTTACTGGTCGGAATTACATTCGCATTATCGCTTGTTTTATTGTCGCGAATATTAAGTTTGAAGCTCAATTGCGAACAACATGCTTTATCATGGTATTTCATTACACTGATATCGTTATTATTTCCCCGTATTCTTCATTAAAGAGAACAAACCCACAGCACATAATGCATCTTTCAGTGATATCAAATATTAATACAAATAATGATCCCTCAGATGAGGGATCAAGAACAAATGAATGATCTTTAGATTGAAAATACGGGTTCTATTCTACAATCGTCTTTCCCTAATTTCAGATTCAACACGAATAAAGACAATTACCTGAGCCTTGAAGAGTTAAAGAGAATGATGGAGGTTCTAGGCGCACCCCAAACTCATCTAGGATTGAAGAGTATGATTGCCGAAGTTGATGAAGATTGTGATGGGCGACTTTCATTTAGGGAATTCCTTCTGGTTTACCGTAAGGCACGTGCTGGGGAGTTGGATGCCGATTCGGGCTTGGGACAACTCGCCAAGCTTACTGAAGTAGACGTAGATAAAGTTGGGGTAAACGGTGCTAAGGAATTCTTCGAAGCAAAGGTTGGAAAGGTTACTGACCTCTATGTTGCGAATTAATATCAATTTCTTTTTTAGATCAATGAGTTGTCCAAAAAGAGTAAATTTGAAAGTGAGATCCGTGAGGAACAGGAAGAACGCAAGCGTATGGAAGAAGAAAAGGCCATTCGCCGACAACAGTTCCTGGAGAAGTCCCGCATATTTCAATGAGTAAACTAGAATGTACTTTAAATGTTTAGTCCATCGAAATACGTCTACGTGAACAATTCATGAAGCAATGGACGACATATACCGTGTATTATATTTATCGGCACATCCATGCTTTAAAGGAAAACTATTTTCGTAACCATTAGATATGTAAGCGAAGCAATTTCTTGCTACAATTAGTACATGACATATCTACTTGAATTACTTTTGTATCATTCGTTATTACGTTTCCGACTTTTAGTCTCTATACGAGCCTTTTGTAACAATTTTAATCGGACACGTTTTATGCACTATTAAGGAAATTTATGAAAATGAACGTTGTGCTTTGGTGACACATTTTAGTCGTTACACAGTTCTATTGTGATAAGTGTATAAATATATAATTTAATGTTAACTTAAGTGGATGTAGTAACTATGAGAATGAAATGTGCAACTAAGCCAAAAATTTTAGTCACAGTTTAATAAAGGTATACAAAATATTATGAGCACTTTAACAACACAATTATGTTTAATTGCCTGTTTGGTTGCGTGCACCAAAGGCAGACCTCACTCAGAGAATATATAATACAACTTAATTACTTTAGGTGATGCTTTTAGATATCACACATAAAAATTATTAAATGATATATGCACAATGCATAGAATTTTACAATATTGTTTTAATATACTTATCTGATAAGACATTTATTAAATAGGTAGTGTTTGGCTCACTGACCGACTGAATATTTTTCCAAAAAAAGATAAGCCAGATGCACCTCCTGGAATGTTTGTTACAACTGTCCATAACAAGGAAGTTACTTGTCCAATTGCAAACAGCACAGTCAATAAGGTGCTTTGCAGATGCATCGCACAGTAGAGTGTTGCAAATAAAGTGCTGCCATAGGCAATGGATAGGAAGACACGTTCACGGGAGAACATATACTTTAGATATGCAACTGGTCCCCATAGAAATGATAAACTAAAATATTGGAAATAAAGCAATCTATTTGATAAGCACATAAAGAATGAATGCTTACCTAAGAATTATAAAAAAGCTTCCAAGTGTGAATAATAAGGAAAATTTTCTTGCTTTAAAGAGTAATACTGGTATGTACATTAAGGACAATGAGAAACACAGTATTCCCATGCAAAGACAAAATCCAAATCCAACTATTTTTTGCATTCGAGTCTGTAAATCAAAAGAGTGGAATTATTTATGAATATTAGCAATGTTTAAATGACTATAAATACCAATGTTGGACAACATCCTTCACAGCATCCTTTTTTTGTTTGCTGGAACCATGTTTCTTCTTCTTGGGGTACAGCTCTGTTAAACCATTGTGGTTTCTGTATGTTGGGCATTGTGAGTTTGAAAGACTTTTTTTGGTCGTTCTTAAGTAGCAGATATTCGTCAAGGTCCTTTTTTAAGTCCATTTTAAGTAGCTTCCCTGAAATTGTCCTAATCTTGCCTTATTTTACACGTATTCTACAAGTTCTGAGTCGTTTTATGCTGTCGCAGGTCTCGAGTTACTCCGAATTTTGTGCGGTTTTATGGTTATGTTGATGAGGTGTGCCGGAATATGTCGGAAATTCTCGGATGTAGTCGGGAGTATTGGTAGGAACTGGATATGGTGCAAATCTATTTATGCATTAAACCAGGGATCCTCAACCTTTTTCGACCGCCGGGCTATTTTCAGAAAAAAAAAAAAAAAGAAAATTACGAGGGCCGCACATTGCCGCAATTTTGTGTATTATCAAAAATTATAATGACAGAGAACCAAAATTATACATTTTATAAAAGAAAAAATACATTAATATAAATATATACATTGATATTGATATAATTATAAAATATATAAATTTGTAGATATGTTGAAGAATAAAAAGAAAGGCTGACAATTGACAATAAAAAGAGTAGCTAAGAACGTTACCGTAGCGACTGTCTTCTACGAATGGTTAGCGCAAGAGTTCTGCTGAACTACTGCCACTACTGAGCGTATGCACTTTGTGTTTCTTTTAATTTATTAAACATATTGGTTGATATAGTTTCAATACGTCGAACTACTGTAGGTGCAGACAAACGAAATTCTTGAAACTTTAAATTTTTTTCTGGACAAATTTCGCTAACAGTAGTTAATAGCTTGTTATGTTAGCTTGAACACATTTTGCTGTGCTTCGAATGATTTTTGCATAGAATCAATTTTATTTTGTCTCAATTTAGATTTAAATTTATCATATTCAGTTTTGTGTCGTAGTGGCGACGCATATTGAATTCTTCAAAAACGCGTATAGATTTTTTGTAAATCAAGCATCGTGTAATTATTTATTGTAATTGTTAATAAGAAAATAATCAAAAGTCCACTTTTCCATAAATTTTTCTAGCACACTGCAACCATGCTGTATAACGATACCGTGTACTAGACTTCCATTCCATTATATACCCTGTGGGAACATATATTGAATGTATCCCTTACAGAATTTGAAACCCTGCCTCCAGATAGGCACCTCGCTGTTCCTGCTACATTCAGACGGCTTACCGACTGAGCTACGGAGCAGGGCTAATTTTTCTTTTCTTTAATACTTTATTTATTTGTCCTACGATAAAATATGATTTATTTTCCTAATAATTTTTGTTGTCAATATGAAACACAGGCACGCAGGTAGCACAAGGACAGCGCTACATGTAAATAACTAACTAGTTTTGCACTTCCAAAAGCTTTGGACAAGACCTTCGCGTGGGTGAAGATTACACGTACTGCACAAGTCAAGTGAAGTCTAATGAAGTGTTGATTTTGCTGTCGTGCCCTCTTCTATAGCTTTGCCAAGACAATGGAAAGACAATTTATGAAAATAATACGCCTAATATTGAGACATGAAAAGAATATTCTTCGATAAATTTAATGATGATTAACAGAATAATAGACCTGTATGCCCTATGGTACAGCGAGTTAAATTATTGACTGAGCCTAGACTCGGGCAATGCACAAGACCGGCTCCAACTCATATTATTACAAAGGGGACTCGCTGTCTGCTCGGGCGATCCGTTGTTCGATCCGGACGCGCTGGCGGCTCGACTACCTGGCCGTATTGGGGCGCACACTCTTGGAATGGGGGAGCGGCAATTCCCAAGGCACTAGCCTAGGACAGGATTTCCTGCACGAGGTTGAAGATTTTTAGAAGATGCACGATGTGTTCGTGTATCGTAATGGAGTTATGGACGGACAAGCTTAAGGGAGTAGGACTCGATTTGTCGTAACAGTAATAGTTCGGTTATACTTGATACTTTATTAACACTTCCCGATTCGATCCGCATATTTTTGTCAGCAGTAACGGCACACTCACGCTATAACTTTGTTGTTTTTTCTTAAATTATCTTGGTGCTTTGGCGGGCCGCACAAAAAGTTGCACTGAGCCGCAGCTTGCCGAACCCAGCATTAAACTATTAAGTCGATAAGTCTAAAGAGTAAAAATAAATCAGCCCGACCGTTTAACAACCATCGAAGAGTTTACGAAAAAATTTCCACCCAATTACCATACTAAAAGTTCACAAGAATCGAAATTAGCTGTACACATTCGAAAACTTCTACCCAATAAAAAAACTATTTTTGTTATTATTATGATTTTCTTATTATTTTGTAAACGATGCTTTGATTATTGTTTTTCTATTGAAGTAAGAAAAAGTAGTTTTCTTTATATTTTCCAACCAAACTGAAAACAATGAGCCAATTTTTACATTGAATGTAAAGCATTTATTATCATAAAAGAACGCTAAAATTTGTGACAGTTAATAAAAAAAATCTATGAAATATTTTCCTCTTTAAATTACCCGGAAAAGCAGTGATAAGATACTATCTTCGGGAGACGGTGATTCAAATGATTCACTTACCCTTGGTTACCTATATCAAATGTCACCAACCTCCTACGAACCTATTCCGCTTTCCTATCTAGAGTTGGAATGAAGTTGACGGTGGATTATTTCTAAGAATGTACAAAATGATACTTATCTCTAGTTGGAGAAGATAGGAAGGAAGTGTTCGTGGGAACATGCGTGGGTAATCAACATTTTTCGGGTGTTACCAAGCATGAAGATATGTTGGTACCATCTGGCAGACTAATCCCTAGCTGTTTAGTTCTTAGTAATACATAATCAGTTACTAATATACTTTATGTAACGTGGCACGTCAATCTCTATGTTGACTTTTATGGCTGTTGAAGACATATGTGATGAAACGCTGAGAGTGACTTTGTGTGTGGGTTGCACGTGGAGGTCCATTACACATGTCTGAAGAACCGATCGATGCAACTTTTTTTTCGTTTGCCATAACAAAAGAAAATGTTAGGAGTTGTACAACTGGATATGGATATCGCTGTATCCGATTAAAGCCTACATTTTTATTTCATACAACATATCTTATATTTAAAAATTCATTTACATTGTATCAAAGTAATTGCAGATGGCTTGAATACATGACTGTGGTTAAAAATAGTTCTCATTTTCTCCAACAAAGAGAGTAGTTTTAATATCATTCTACCCTATTAAACTAAACAGTTCCGCTAGAGCTTATGAAGACTACATTTACTTTTATATACATTAAATAACACTGTGAAACAGCAAGTTTTCGATTGCGATGACATTAACGACATTCGATCAATCATGATTTTTTAAGAAAATTGGTTTTTCATTTTTTTTTTCTTAATTGCAATTTTAGTGTTTGACCGAATTTTGGTTGCTATTTGATATATTGTTCCAAAGAAACAATCGACGATTCAAAAATTTTGAAAAAAAAAAAAAACGTTTTCTTAGAAAATGATGATTGATCGAATAATTAGCTATTCCACAGTGTTATGTAAATAGATAGGTACGAATTATTTATTCACAGATAAGCATGATTTTAATAACAGTCAAATTGAAATAAATATTCAATTGAAAACTTAATGTTTAGAAATTACAATATTCGTATTCTATATATTATGATTTTGTGTTTTATCACAGCACTATTAATTGGAAAAATATAATTAATTAATATTAGAACTTCTTGTGACGTTGTAACTTCGTGCTGAACAAGCAGATTGCTGACCCAACTGTGCTTCATTCTTTCGCCTAGAACTCTTTAAACCTGTATTCACAAAAAATGGTAAGTAACAGACAAACGGCAATGTATCACACTGTTGTGTTGATGGCGGGTGGTGGTGTTTGTTAGTGTAGTTGTTTAATATTTATTATGTTGATTTATAATAATATTGATTTATATATATTTTTTCGATTTGCTGCCTTCTTCAGCAGTTAGCTTTAGGAATAATACTAATCATACTTAAGAAGGTAGGAAGTCTTATAAATCACGTTTTATAAATCATTATTAAGTAAGGGTTAGAGTTAAGTTTCATCTACATAATAATGTAAATTAAGAACAAAAGAACTGTTCTCTCAATAGAAGGGCTTGGCCGCCCTGGCAGTACTTTGAGGGGGCAATTCTGTGTTTGACTGATTGCAGTAGGTTTCAGTGGTGTACAGATCCCTTCAAAAATATAAAACAAGTGTTGAAATTTGCAAACCTGTTCATCATCATGCTTTCATCATCAAGTATCGCAAAAGAATGAGGTTATTCTTCTTCTTCTTCCATTTCTTCATCTGGTTCTTCCCCTTCCTCCCCTGGCTCTTCGTCATCCTTGTCGAGTTCTTTTTCTTCCTCTATCTCGCTTATTTCATCTTTTTCCTCTTCCTCAAATAATTCTTCGTCTCTCTCTTTGTATTCGTCAATATCTCTCTCTTCTGGTATTGCAATATCTTCTTCTTCCATCACTTCATTATGTGTCTCTTCATCTTCATCAACTACATTTTCATTTTGTTCTTCCTCATAGTAGCGCATATGTTGAATATACTCCGGATAATTGTATTCAAATTGGTAGGAATCCGAATACTGGTGTCTCGCCAGTTCTTCGTCATGATAAAACATTGAAGTCTGACTCAACACTTCTGCTGGGCCAACATTCGCCAACTCGTCGAAATTAACTGCTTCTAACGACGTGTATGTAGGCATGTCTTCAGGAGAGTATAAATAGTCTTTATCAAATTCACTTTGACAATTAAAAGACTCGTGGAATACTCTTTCATCCTCATAGGCGAAGCATTCGTTGGCAAATTCCGCCTCCTCACTCACTTGTGAAAAGTCTGGCATGTTCATTCTGCTTTTAATAAAATTTATTATTAACAGAAATTAGTTGGAATGGAAGCCAGTAGAAAAGAGATTAAGGGGAAGACCTGTCAGCATATGGCTAAATGAAATAGAAGAGGATTTAAAGAGTATAGAAGTTAGAAATTGGAAACATTAAGTAAATGATAGAAGAAAATGGAGAGACATCGTCACAACTATCTAAGAAATCAAAGTGATGATAAGGAGAGCAAAGGACTGATCCCCCTAGAAAAAGGATCTAAAACACAAATGGGTGCAATAATCCCCGGAATTGGAAAGCCATTATATATATTAACCTAAATATGAGAAGAATAGAATAGAAGAAATAAAAAGATTGTCCTTTCTGAAAAAGGATACTTGCTACCTAATACTGATGTTGAGCTGGTGCGAATTGAAGTTGGCAACTAAGGGGGATGACAATTCTGTGCCTGATTGACCGTGGTGTGTTTCGACGGTAAATCCCATCAGAATCCAATCAAAAAATATAAAATAGTAATGGTGAATTAGCAAACCTGTCCATCCCGCTTTCATCATCATGATTACGATAAATCACTTCCATTTGGTCGCCTGATCCTTCCCCTCCTTCATCGAATTCTCCATGCTCTTCTGGCGTTAGAATATCTTCTTCATTCTCTTCGTTTTCTACCTGTTCCGCTTCATTCGTCATTTGGGCTACTGCTTGAAACTGGGTGAAACGTTGAATGTACAGAGAATAAGTGTGGTTGCTCGACTCCTCTTCATAGTAAAATTCTTGCATCTGGTTTGCAACTACCGATGGACCAGCAGTTTCAAATTCCTCCAAATAATTAGAATCAGACGACATATATGCAGATGTGTCCTCAGTTGAATACGAATATTCATTGTTAAATTCACTCTGGTGTTGAAAGGTATCATTGGATGGTTCCTCATCATAGTTGTCTGTGCAATCGTTATCATATTCAATATTCTCATCACTCATTTCTGCATGATCGGATGAATTGGACAATTGAGAGTCGTTTTTATCGGTCTCCATTCCTACATTGCCCAGCATTCGCTCAGCAAGCTTAAATAGTTCACCTCCTTCATAATCAGATTCGTTTTCAGATTCGCCGGTCACTTCATCAACCTCAATTGAATTTGTCTCCTTCAATGTTAATACAAATCGTTAGAAAATATTCACTTACCAATATCATTGATTAGGACTTACATCCTCGACCGGGGGCAACGGAGAATCAGCCATATTAATAAACACTTGTCGCAAACGTGAATATAATAGGTCGATTGTAAATTTTAGATTTACGTTATATCTAGCAGTACTGATGATGTTAGGAACACTCTGGGGTTATTTTACTACGTTTTAGTGCAGCGCCATCTGAGTTGCTGTCATTTTATTGGACATCTTAATAGCCAAGAGGGCGCTATTTGCATTCAAAATAAATTTGATTATATAACCATGATTACATTCGTGCTGCATAGTATTGCAAAATACAAGATGCAATAGAATAATACGCATCTACCGATTAAGTTTACGTTCACGATTAGTGAAGATGGTGATTAGTGGTATACCCTTGCCGCCGGCGGACGAAGTAAGTGCAATGTGACTAAATAAATCAATTGAAATTTCACGCACATATTTTAATAAAAAAGATAAACATGGAATCAGAGAATAACCGATCGGACAATGAAGATTATGAGAATTCGAGAAACGACTTTGCATGCGTCGTTTCTAGAAGAATCTTCCGATGAGGGCGAGCTAGAAGAGAACAGTGAGGCAGGGGTTAAAGACAACGTAACCGACGAGGTGATTGAAGCTGAAAAGAAGAAAAAAGAAGTAGAGGAAATTTATGATTGGATAAACATGGAAGAGAGAAGAAGAGAGCAGAAGATTAGGGCAGAAAGATTTGCGTATATCTACATTGTTATTGGGTATTTATTACAAGGTCTCGTGATATACTGCAACTAGTAATGCAATTTCGATACATTGCTAGGGATTATAATTGTTAATTGCAATCTGAATACAATATTCTACTAGAATCACATTTACAGTGCTATGGGTTATTATTTTGCTTAGTAGAATATGTCACCTTATTATTATTCCACACTAAAACTGTCTTTGTTAACACAGGGCTGATAGTGATTTGAAATATATGGATATGAAAGAAAAAATACGTCGTAGTTGGCTACCAAATCACGCATACATTCAACATACATTTTTCTATTTTTGCCTGAAGATCAAATGAGCATGTGTTTTTTAAAAATAACTTGGAACAAAATAAAATATCGTTTTTATTAATCTGCGGTACTAATGTTAAACTTTGCCTAATTTTAATTGAACTAGATCTTTCTAATGTATTCAGCTCAATCTTGGTTTGCAGGTAACAGCTATGCCTATTTATAAAGAAAATATTTTGTATCGTTGTTTAAAAAAAAACACCAACATTATGAAGGTGTTGATGCCGCTTGCACCCTTGTTAGTGAAAATTATTGTCAGTATATGCACACGAATATTACTATGAATATTTGAAGTTTCTTAGCGTGGTTTGGATTCATAGAGTTGAAAAAATTAATTTATTGTTTAATAGATTTTGTGGTATACATTGATGAGAAGAGTCCACATACGTTTCTTAATTTTGATCAAAATTGCAGCGAGAAGGAAA
>JAODIE010022403.1:6656-19661 GCA_027575565.1 Diploeciton nevermanni
ATTTGCGTTTTTCTTATTTTTTGTATTTTATTTATTTTTCACCAATAAAATATGAATTATTTCACTAATATAGAACATAGACACGCAGCTGGCGTAGAGATGTCGCTAACACGTAAATAACTAACAACTTTTACACTTCTAAAGACCTAGGAGAGAGTGACTAAAAATTAATTCTTAAAATGTAGGTGCTCAAGACACGGGGCAGGGTGTAACGAATAACTAAGTAATACAAATGCATTACATTACTCCCTAAATTGATCGATCATGCGTTGCGTCCACACGCACTGCACAAGTCAAGTAAAGTCTAATGATGCGTTGAATTTACCTCGGTGTTCTTTTTTATTATTTTAATGTGACAAAGGATTAACAATTTATAAAACTAATACGTTCGACACATAAAAACAATATTCTTTGATAAGAGCTTAACACTAAATTATTTTAGCATAATCAATATATATTGTGTCTCAAAGAGCAGCGTAAGAAATTAATAACCAAGGAAATAATAAAAAAAAAAACAGTCAACAGTCACAACATCTGTTTGTTGTTTTTTAAATTACTAACATAATTTTAGACGCCGCACAGAATATGCGAGCAATCATTGTTCTAGAAACCTGGTGCCTTGGTTTTTCCAGTTTTAGCTGGTTCTATAGACAACTAGTAATATTTTAGTATTTTATCTACCTTGGTTACGGAATTGTTGTTTGTAATCAAACACATGTCGCAATATTTTCACTTATATTATAGTAATTATATAGTAAAATATATAATTAACATGAATTATAGGAAACATTAACCTACATGGTTTGAAATGTGACGTACCTGCTGCCTGTGAACTAAGCTTTGGTATCCTATAAAACAAGAAAAAAGAAAGAAAGTTTTCTTTCTTTTTTGATATGATTGAATGATAATAAAACAAAAATGAATTAGGTCTAGAACGAAATGATTTGCCACCTATCCAAAATCTATAACTGATTTCGATATAAAATAAATTTTTTTTGAAAAATTTATTATTATACAAAATCGTCAGGAACTGTGCGTTCACAACTTCGTTAAACATACATAACTTTATGCAAACGCTATTATTTTTGAGTACGCCTAGGTGGTAAAATATTTTGTTTAACCTTGGTATATTTATGATGATTTTTATACCAAAGCAATGCGAAAAAATTGTAGATAAAAAAATCCACTTTTACTTAATATTAAAAATAATGTGAAAGTATTTTTAGATAATGAGGACAAAAATTGTTTAAACCATTTTTCAATTTACTATATAAACTCACTTAAACTGTTTAAACATTTATTTGTTTCAAGTAAAGCATGCAGTTTATTACGTTTATTTTGTGTTTCTATTTAGTAGGGTTGTCTCAAGCCCAAACTGAAGGTAAGTAACCAACAAATTGTCATTAAAATATTTATATATCAAATATTTACATTGTTATTATTGTTAATTTAGATTACAAAGATGAATTTCTAAAATGCCCAGCACCAAAACAAATAGCTCGCATTGATGACGGTTTTGCAGTTCAACTAAACCAACCAAATATTGTCTACATTTACGCAGCAAAATCTAATTCTTTTCTTGTATTGAATACTAAACTAACCTATGTCGTTATTCTTGATGGTACCAACAAAATCATCTTTCACTGTGATACAAACAGCGGAATTGGTGGAATGCTCAATCCAAAACTTGACTTAGTCTATGCATTAGTAGAATACCGAAAATATTTTGATATAACCAAAGTCCTCGATGGAGATTTTTCTATTGCTGCAAGTTTGATTAGTTATGCATCATTATTCACTGATAAGGTAATTAGTTCAGATCGTAAGATAAGGCACTCCGTATTTTCAAACGCATCAAGACTTTTGCAAGATCTTATTATCACAGCTGATTTTACAAAATGGGTCTCTTATGGAGATGTTCAATATGTTAACACGGCATTATATGACTTTAATATGAATATAACTAATACAGTGCATAATATTTTAAACCAATATAATGACATGTACACAGCTGAATGGAGTGCTATGATATTTTTTGCTGCTGCCTCAGAACATTACAAGATAAAAGAGGAATGCCTATCTGCCTTTATTAATCTAATTGTGAAACTTGTAAGAGAACGTGATTTTAAGTTTAATCCTAAACTGATGAATAAGTTGTATGATGTTGTTTCTACGCAGAAAAGTATGACAAAGAAAAAAGCTATTCAAAAATACTATGGTATTCTAAAAGTGTAAGAAAACACATCTTAATATGTTATCCAGTATACAGAATAATAAACATTGCAAATTAAATTATTTGTTTCAATATATTTTTCTTAAGTCCACTTGTATTCTTCAACAGTGGCCAATTTAGCAATTCCAAAAACACATACTTCTTGTGGATGGCTTGAGCAATATTCTGATTTTAATCTGAAGTTTATGCTTTTTCTGTGTTCCAACAAATTTTATCTCTTACTTTGGAGTAAATAGAAACTATGGTATTTGATGAGTAAATGATATAAATTATATATAGAGTTTTGATTCGGTGGAAACTAACCAAATTTATACGCAGAGGTTGTATTAGGTATCTGGCGTGGTAGATAGCTTATGTAAAGTTTAGTGAAGATTTTGGATAGATGTTATATCAATGTTATATCTTTATGAATGGGTGGCTACTCAGTCTTAGGGTAGATCAAAAGTTTTTTTACTTTAGTGTGTTTAAACATGCATTGTAAAATTGCGGCATAAGCTAATCTATCATACATCTATACTATTGGAGAACTTGAGAGTTGATGTTTTATATATTAAGGATTGCTAAATTTTATGATCTAAATTCAAGAGCCATGAAAACGATACCGTACAATATTTTGTAAAAATTTTAAAACAGTAATTATACGAAATATTACTTTTTTAACAAAAATATAAAAAACAACAAGAAAATGACACATGCACCACATAATCAATATAAATAATTGTATTGATTATCAATTAATTCTAAATCTATCTTAAGTTTGATTACAATTACCGCCTATCTACTGTTACCTGTAAGCTCTCTACTTACTGCAGAAGAACGACTATAAATAAATAAAGAAATTGAAATATATTAAAATTGTGGAAGATAAACTTCGAGAATTTAATTGTTTTGGTCGTACTTCTGTTACATTGCATTGTACTTAATATGTTGTTTGTATTTATTTTTTATTGTATTTATCAATGGAATATCACAGGCTTGGTATAATAAATCAAAAAAATAATGTTTGTTTTGGTGAAGAACATGGGTATAAATCTAACAATGCTTTTTTTATATATTAAATTTAAACAGCAATATATATTTAATCTCAATTTCTAAGAAACTTAAATGGATACTGTATATTTATATGTTGGGCATTTGTTGGGCCATAAATAGATTTAAGAAAAATAACTTGAAACAATTAATGTACTTTGCATTGTCTATTAATCTGTACAAATGATTAGCAATCTAAGATATGTTTTATTTTAAGTAAAACGTCATACTTTTGAATTACCTTTTTTGTCATACTTTTCTAGGCAGGAACAACATCATACAACTTGTAATGTTCTGAGGCAATTACAACAAATACTATATTATCCCATTCAGTTGTGTACGTATCATTATACTGATTTAACAAATTATACCTTACATTAGTTATATCTGTTATCGACCGTAGCAACCAACTACGATCGGTCTAGGGAGCCGGGTGTCACCGGCATTAGTTTTTGTTCTTAGATTAATCTAGAGAGCCTGGACGTTACCGTTCTTATTTTGTTTCTTAGAATCGGTTCAGTGTGCCGTGCATAGGTAACGTTCAGGCTCGGCAAATTATATAAGTCTAGTCTCAATAAGTGCTCTCAAACACAGTATAAAGTCTCAATAAAAATCTCGAATAGAGTTATCAATCCTCAATCAAACCGGTTTACCGGATTTACCGGATTACCGGTATCAAACAATACCGGTAACACCCGACTTCCGATTGTAGTTGGTTGCTACGATCGGTAACAATATCCATCTTGAATTCATATAATGCCATGTTGACATAATATCCATCTTCATAAAAAAACATTTTGTAAAATTGGTTGTAGTAGCAAAGTCTTGAAGAATTAATGATACGTTTGCATATTCAGAGTAAAATAAATCAATTTGAAAATCAATAATTTTATCAGTGCATAATAATGCACAATCTATCAAATTTTTAGCAATAGAAAAATCTCCATTGAGGACTTTGGATAAATCGAAAGCTTAAAAAAGCTTAATTTTTGTAATGTACATTGCCCCGTATTTAATGTTTCTTTGTAATGTTGAATAGACGTAGAAATTTTCTTTTAGAAATTTTATTTTTACATAGCTTTAGTTTTTAGTAACATGAAAATTTTCCTAAATTCCAAATAATGTTTTTACTAGCTTACATTACAAAGCAAAATATTTTTATAACTTTGACGATACAAAAATTGTACACTCTATTGGGATGGTTTGAATTTTATAGCATTGCTTGTTTAGAAGTAAATTTTACCTGCTTATGAGTGAAGGCAGGTTCCAAAAATGAGTAAAAATTTATTTTCAAATTTGCGACTAAAAAAATTTAATCTCAAAAACTAAATGCGTCAAGAAAATTGGAATACTAGTGTCGTATTGAGCAACTCATACTTAATCTAGTGAACATACATTCATTAAATTCCATAAATATATTTGTTCAAAATATGCGTTCATATCAGCATCTGTACTTTTTCACAAAAATTCACTTTGAGAACTTATAACTTTGTAACTATTAAAGATATACAAATCATGTTTTACACATTTTTTTGGAATCTAATCACAAATTGTTATTGTTATTGACAGCTAAGTAATTTAACAATAATTACCGAAGTTATGGGACAATATATTACGTAATTGCAATCAAAATTCGGTTAAACATTAAAATCAAAATTAAAAAAATAACGATCGACGATTCGAAAATTTTGAAAAACCGATTTTTTTAGAAAATCATGAATAATGGAATGCAATGTTCTACAGTGTAATTTACGAGGTTTACCTGTAAACCAATTCCTTGTTTTTTTCCTTAAATCGTGATTCCAATCGTTTCTTTTTCTTCTCGATTTCGGAACAGCGCATTAACATAGCTGATTGTAATTCGTTCAAGAACTTCTGTGCTTGAATGCAGAACTTCAAATACATAACTAACAAATATTTCTTTTGTATGCTTCAGTGTGGTCACAAAGTATTTAATATTCATTATGTTAATAAAAATTTGCTTCAACCTTTGCTAATTATTTATTCATATAATGAAAACGTTATGATGTCTTCTTCTCATTTTTAATGTTGTGAAATATTTTTATACGACAATAAAAAGAAAATAATGGATTACTGATTTTTTCAGTACCTGAAAAATGTTTGTTTGGGGTGCAGATTCTTAAAAATAAATATTAAAAAAATTAGTAGTAGGCCAATATTTAATTTACAAATTATATTCATTTAAAGTCGACTAACAAATTTAATTCAAACAAATTTGTGAAAGTAACTGGCAAAAAATTATTAAAATCTACATATTATTTTAATCGAAAAAATGCGTGATTTAATTGTCAGAAATAAAGTACTTTAATTAAACTCCTGGCTTCTTCCACAAGTTCATGTATTCTGATTGTATCGTCGCGCAAAAAAATTTTAATATTATATTCGAATATCATAAGGCAGCTATACGAGGAAATAATAAGTTGTTAATAGTTGATAATATAATAGTAATAGTTGATAGTAGTAGTAATAGTAATAGATAATAGTTGATAATAAAAGTTGTTAAGTTGTTAATAGTTTTGGAAATTGTGATGAACCGAAAAAAAACAACGACTAGTACAGAATTGACATGGGATTTGAAGACTAAGATTTGTCTAGACGGTCGAAGTGTAGGTTTAACACGTTTGAGCCTTGTGGATCATTTCAGTCGTGCTGATAAGCAGACTTTTTTCTCTCTCTGTTTACAAAAAAGAGTAGCAGAGTTATTTTCGGTTTTGTAAGACGGCATGGAGACAGCAAGACCGCAGAATATTTCTTCTTCTTCAGACGAGGTTTCTGTTATAAGCAATGAGGACACTTCTTTCACGAAAGAAGTGTCTACATCAGAGATTGAAGATAATGATGAAGAATGACAGAAAGTTAAAGAAAGAATTTGGTACTAAATGAATATTCGGAGAAAGACGAATGTTTACATAAAAACATTAACTGTTATGACCTGTTTGCTCTGTACAAACTCTGCTCTGTTCTTCACGAAACTTTTACAATATAGTCTTAAAATGAAGAACTAATAAGAAAAAATGGGTTAGGTTATTCTATTCCAATGAATGCAAATATGCGGCTCAACACATCTTTGTGATTAATGTCGAAACTAAAAGTAGATATATCACAAAACCGGTGTACTAAAAAAAAGACAGCTTGCTGTCTTAGACAAATGTTAATACAAGAGCATATAATTAATTACCAATAAATAAATATGAGTATTGGTTTGCTAATAAGATGCAAATACAAAATCTTAGGAAAAACATTGAACATAGTCAAATAAATGACATGTTTGAGAATAAACTAATACAATTTTGTCATGGGTTGCTTGTCATATTTTAAACTTCTAACAAGCATAAAAATGACACATGTAGAAGAACAATTGCAGAGAAAAACGTAGACGAATTAGAATCAGTTTTAGAGTTATTTATTCAGAGTCTAACCGTTGTTTCATTTCAAATGCAAATTTGTTTGAAATATGTGTTTATAGAGTATAAATAAAGAAATAAAAAAATAGAGTTGATAAAATTTTACTCTAACACTCACTAAAATTCACTTAATAAAAATATACTGAATAAAATTCTGAAGAAGGCCACATGCCTTTTACATTTTAGTAAATGAATATTAGTAAGTATTATAGTGAACTTTTATCAACATAATGAATATGTGTTTATATCAGCGTTTGCACTTTTTCAAAAAAAAAATAATTTTAAGAACTTATAAATTTAAAGCTATTAAAAATTAACCAATTAGGTTTTCGCATATTTTCTTTAGTTTCTATTAACAAACTAGTATTAAAAACATTAAAACAATTTATATTAAACGAAATTATAGAACAATGTATGAAATTGCAACCGAAATTTGGTCAAACATTGCAATCAAAATTGAAAATTAATAATTTGAGATAACCGTTGTCTCATTTTAAGTGAACTGCCACTATAATCATTACGATCGAAAATTTGCTTTTCCTCTGTGATAACACTGTGGAACAGCAAATTTCCGATTAAGATGGCATTAACTGCATTCGATCAATCACAATCTAAGAAAACGTGTTTTTCAAAATTTTCCAATCCCCTATCGTTTTTTTTTTAATTTCGATTTTAGTGTTTGGCCGAATTTTGGTTGCAATTTGATATATTGTCCCAATAACTTCCGTAAATAAATACCGAAGAAATGTGTGAAAACGTGATTTGTTTATCTTTCATAGTTTCGAAGTTATAAGTTCTCAAAGTGAGAATTTGTGAAAAAGTGCAGACGTTGATTCGAACGCATCTTCCAAATAAATATACATTTCGAATGAAATAAAAGTATGTTCATTAGATTAAGTATGAGTTGCTTAATATCACACTAGTATTCCAATTTTCTTGACGGATTTAGTTTTGGAGATAGAATTTTTTTAGTAAAAAATTTGAAACTCAATTTTTAGTCATTTTTGCGACTGCAACAGTTCTAAATAGTTCGTCTTTCACTGCACGAGGCGAATGCTTGCTTGTTGCGCTGTTTGTTTACAAAAGATTAAGAATTAAAGAATGCTTGGAGTGCTGAGTGAAGAACACGCGCACATATGCAACACAGTGCGTACACACGCATGCCTGCTCGCATCTACAATGCGATAAGGGTTTCATATTGCAAAACATTGCTCGCAGAGCGCAGCGAGAGTCGAATTTTCTTGAACTGTTGCAGCCGCAAAAATGAGGAAAAATCGAGTTTCAACTTTTTTACTAAAAAAATTCTATCTCCAAAACTAAATCCGTCAAGAAAATTGTAACTATAGTGTGGTATTTAGCAACTCATACTTAATCTAGTGAACATACTTTCATTTGATTCCAAATGTATATTTGTTCGGAATTTGCGTCCAAATCAACGTCTGCACTTTTTTACAAATTCTCACTTTGAGAACTCATAACTTCGGAACTATTAAAGATAAAGAAATCGCGCACATTTCTTCGGTATTTATTTACAAATTGTTATTGAAGACAGCTAAATGATCGAACAATCATTACGGAAGTTATGAGACAATATATCAAATTGCAACCAAAATTCGGCCAAACACTAAAATCGAAATTAAAAAAAAAACGATAGGGGATGGAAAAATTTTGAAAAACTCGTGTTTTTAGAAAATTGTGATTGATCGAATACCGTTAATGCCATCTTAATCGGAAGTTTGCTGTTCCACAGTGTAATAGAGAATATATTTTACTCCCTAACAGTGTCCATATTCAGGCAATTTTCTTGATCGGTCGGGCAATAAAACTTTATGAAAACCCGCCTCTCTTCTCAATAACAAATGTCCGGTGTTATTTCGTGTTGCATATTACATATAATTATTTTCACAGTATAATATTTAAGTTCGTTTTTTGCTCCAATATATGAATCAAAAATCATAATTTGATTGTAAAACAAACACACCAGTTGTAATTTTTATAATTACACCCAAAAAATGTATTTTCCATTATAAACAAAACATACACGTTATTTAATTATGACATTTACTGGTTATGGCTGATGCATATTATATGCACTTCTAGTAAATAAGGTGCAATGAGTGAGTGTACACATTATGCAGTATCCTCAATTTATACCTTGTTTAGTATAATTTTGCACACATTCACCAATAATTGTATTTACCATTTAACTGATGGAGAGAATCATATATGGCTACAAGATATTGTAGCCGAATATAAAGTAAACTTTGATTCAATACCTATTCAGGCTGATTTATTGAATGATACAAATACATGTCCGGGAATGTTGATCACCACTCAGAATGCGAATATTATTAACGACACACTGGCTAAATTGTGGTATGATATACCACTGAGTCGAATGCATGATATGAAAATAGTTATTGTTTCGACTACATAAAATAAAATAGAAATATTGCAGAGTCGCATGATGACGAAATTGGCAAATGTGTTACTTATAGATTTGACTGCTACTGGTTGTACTGATTGCTATATTAATTGCTATACAAATACATTTCTTGAAAATAATCGTGAAAATAAAAATAAAAATGAAATTATTTTAGTTGATGTTTGGGTTATAATGCAGAAAAAATTGATACACGGCAATGATTTATTACCAAATAAAATAAAAAATAGGGAAAACATCACATGGATTATTGGATATAAGGGTCCAATTTTAATTGATGTAGATAGAAAAAAAGGGTCTATGTTAACAGCGTTATTTGCATATACTAGAACAAGAAATATTACAATTAAAGGAGGAAAATATGTAAATGAAGATCACTCGACAGGTGATCTGTTAGTAGAGCACACGCAAGTGGAAGTAATTGATGTTGCAGTTAGTTCAATGTTGTTGACATTAGATAGATATAAAAGAGCTAAGGCATTGTCCAGTATTGGAAGTCTGGGAATTAAATGTTTGATACCTGAGCCAAAGTAAGTTATAATTTTATATTTGTTTAGTATGTGAATAACATTATTACACCCAAAACTTAGATAACAGTTTGAAATTATTATAACAAAAGATGAATCATTGAATGCATCTTTTATTATTTTACGGATAATATTTTATCTTTGAGGTTAAATTAGATTCGAACAGACGCATTGAATCGATTGTTTATCAAGGTAAAAATTTGATATTACTATATATTCTTTGTCAATATTTGGTATCAAAAAGTGCCATTAGCAAAGAAAATAGCGTAGGATTGTTGATGTTGTTATTTGACTTATTGTAGTATAACAGAACATTATTATAATAAAAAAGAAGCAAATGTATTCACTAAAATTTTAATACAATGTTTTAGACCAGAATATTCTTGGTTCAAGTATATCTACATTCTTCAAAACGAAATATAGTTTGCATTCATTGGGGCTAATCTTCTAGTTATCTTTATAAATTACTGCAACAAACAAAATATACATTTTTCATTCAAGATAATAAAAATTATACTGCAACAATCTGCAGATCATTTTGAACAATTCAAGTTTTGGTATATAATGATGATACTGTTGGCTCAATTCATTGCAATGTGCTATAATTCTGTATTGGCATCAATGATCATTGTACCAGTGTATGTACCAAACAGTATAGCTGCAATTGCATTTAGAATTTATTAAACATTAAGTAATTTTTTATAGGAAAGGAGCACGAATTGAAACAGTTCAAGATTTAATAGATGCCAATGTTATTTGGTACTCTCCTGATGAGGGAACTGTAAAACCACTTGAAAACGATAAACATTTTTCAACCTTAGTACAAGACAATAAGGTTGTTGGTCTCGATAAACTTATGAGTTTGGCAAATGAAGTACAAGAAATTATAGAAGTTAGAGAAACTTTACTCTCAAGGACACTCTTTATTGATGATAACAAAATCAGTATAGAAGCTCTCTCCCATTATAAAATAATGGTGGATAGTTTATATTTCATGCCACTTACAATTCATTTACATCGCAATTCGCAGCATTTGAATGACTTCTGGCAGTTTATGTGTGAATTATTAGATTATGGTTTGATCATACATTGGGAACTCGTGGGTTTTGAAGATCAGTTCTTTATGGAACGATATATTGGCACACATGAGTATAATAATGCTGAAACATTGTCACTGCAACATACTAAGGGAATATTTGCATTTTGGCTGATTGGAATTGTGATCTCACTTCTAGTGTTTATGAAGGAATATTTTGCAAATAGGCGCAATGGAGCACTTGCTTGTGTTATTGTTTAATTATCTAATATATTAAAGAAAATCAGTTGTCCACTCAGTGTCAGTAGATATTTTACATTATTATGCTTCGTCAATATTTGGTGTCAAAACTAATCTTATTAGCAAGAAAAGTAGTATAGAAATGTTAATAGCATTTGCATGCACTTAATTGATATTCATAGCTGTAAGTCTCAGTGTTACTCTATCTTTAGATAAATTCTTGTTTCAATTTAACAAACAAGTTGTAGAATGGACATGTCTATAATTTAATATTTTCTTTAACAACTAGAATTACATAAGTATTATATGTAGCAAATGTTTAAAATGTAGAAAATTTTTTGTTTGACTTGATTTTGGAAATATTAGTTTAGTTATATCCACATAGATTTAATAATTTACATGTTCATACTTTAAGCTCACTCAAAATCCTCCTACCACAACTATATTTCAATTTATCACTCTTCATAGTTTTACTACTCAAGTAAATAAATACCTGTAAAAGTTTAATTATAACAATAAATAATCAGATTATATGACAGATTATATTGTAAAGTAAAGTTCTTTATTATAAGTTGTTAACTGTTCATTGCCCTATTAACCATTTGGCATCTATTGAATCGTGTATTGTTTTAATTAATTTTATTTTAATTATAATATATTTAAATCATCATACTGATAATATTGAAGCAGGCAACATTGTTGAATTGTTAGGATTTTTTATTTCTCTTGCAAAGCCTTTGATTTTATTGTCATACGTTGTTGTATATACACTCATCATGCAAATCAATCAAATCAAGTATCAAAAAATACTTTTACACTTAAAAAACAACTTTTTTTAATTCCTTGACACGATCGTTTGCTTCGAAGGCCGGACGGCGAGTGTTGTAATTTTATTGTTTTCAAGCCTGATTATAGTTGATTTACAAAGATCTACATTTTTCTAAAGAAAAATGATTTGCATTTAATAGAGATATTATTTTAATTATTTATATTAGTAATTTTAAAAAACATTTTTTTTTATTTACTACATTAAAGATTATACTGCAAGAATAATGTGGAAGTTTTAATCATTTTACACATTAGTCTATAATGATTAAGCATTTGCATCAATAATTACTAATGTAATATATAAACATTCATATCAAATTATAGTTTCATAGGTGTTAGCAGCAGCAACCATAAGTAAAAAGAACTCCAACCACTATGAATGTGATGAGATGGCTATGGGCCATGACTACGGGTGTTCATGGTTAATAATAACACCAGCCGTGTAGAGCACTTAGACTGAAGCTCGGGGGCGGCAGGGTACGAGCTATTGAAGTTCTTTTGTAGCAACCATTTAACAGAATCTAACATATATATGTATTATAAACTTTGTAGAAAAACCGAAAGAATTGAAACAATGCATGATTCAATAGATGCCAAGTGGTTAATAGACTAATGAACAGTTAACACTTTATAATAAAAAAACTCTAGTTTATAGATTCAGAATTTTCTTGATAATACATTGTTATAATTAAGCAATTGCAAATATTTTTTTACCTAAAAATATAGAGAATGATAAATTGAAATATATTTGCCGTAGAAGGTAAATTATTAAATCTAGGTCAATATAACAAAACTAAAATATCTAAAAACAAGTAAAACACAAAAAATTCAAAATTTTTAAAATTTGCTACTTATTATACTTATGTAATCCTAGTTGTTAAACAAAATATTAAATTATAGACATGTCCATTCTACAACTTCTTTTTTAAAGAATTTATGTAAAAATAGATTAATAGTTGCACTTACAAATATGAATATCAATTAAGTACATGCAAATGCTATTAACATTTCTATACTATTTTTCTTGCTAATAAGCCTGGTATTTGACACCAAGTATTGACGAAGCATAATAATGTAAAATATCCACTGACACTGATTGGACAACTGTTTTTCCTTAATATATTATATAATTAAACAATAACATATGCAAGTGCTCCATTGCGCTTATTTGCAAAATATTCCATCATAAACACTAAGAGTGAGACCACAATTCCAATCAGCCAAAATGCAAATATTCCTTTAGT
>JAODIE010022414.1:0-19660 GCA_027575565.1 Diploeciton nevermanni
TTTTTCATGGATTTTGGGCAAACTTCCCCTCTTTTTATCCATTTTAGGCAATATTCACGTTTTTCCATCAATCATTTAGGCAATATTCCCCCTTTAATCAATTTTTAAGCAGTATTTCCCTCTGTTTGTCAATTTTAGGCAATACACAAACACACTTCGTAACCCCACTCAACTATTTTCTACTACCAGTACATGTTTCCCCATGTCTTACACCCTGTATAAATTCATTCACTCCTAGCAAATGGCACAATTAATTAAACAGACATGTGGATTGTAGAATAACTTGTTTTAAAGTATTTTATTGCACTGTCGATGTAATATTCATAGCCTTATATTAAATCAACTTTACGTCGAAATAAATTGAAATACATGCAATAATTCGGTTCGCTCACCTATCTGCTAAATATGTTATTATTATGGGGTAGATAATCAAATTTAAAATATAATTTTCCAGCAGTTTTTTCACTATAATTGGTTTCATACTCTTATTAGTATTACTACTAATGTTGAGGACGAAAAAGACTGTTATCATTGTTTTGAAGCTAAAACCTTGGAAGTCAGTATATTGCTTTTTATAGATATTTTCTATCAAGAGCCTTTGCTCAAGAAGCTCGGAACACTGAGTTACAAGTTTGATGTAGTAAACTTACAATTTTTACAACTTAATTCTTTTTGCGCAATGATATCTTTATTAAAATCAAGTACACTAATATGATAACAATAAATAATTCACATATGATCAAATATTTGATTAATTTCAAAAGAATTTTGCCAAGCTGCAAAAAAATTATTGATTTCTTTTGCGATATTCAGGAATAGTAAAGTATTACTAATGGCCGCTTTGTAAAGTGATAACTGAGTATATATCAAATACAACCTAAATTGGTTTGATAACATATCAAATATTATTCTGTATATCAAATCTAATAGTTTTGGCTTGACGTACAATTAAATTAGGTTTTGGGTGTACTTATTAAATAGTTACCAATGTAATCTATGTTTACTCGTTCTACTACATTTAAAATTGAGTTACTTTACCGCAAGTTTTTCATTGCTGATATCAAAATTATTAAAGTTACGAGAGTAGACATGTTATACACTTGTTTCTCAAATAAATTTATGCAAAAATAATGTTTTCTAGAAAACGAGTAGCAATTGTATTTCATATTATATAAATAATATTAAATAATAGAGGTGGTTGATTAAATAGTCATGATTAATTATGCTTTTCAATATTTTATTTTTAATAAATATCTTAGATATCACAAAATTTAATGGTGGTAGACAGCCACTGGAGAAGCATAAGTGGAATAGGTAGCAACTGGGGCAGCATAAGTAGCATGGGCAATTGGGGCGGCAACCTTGGCAACAACTGGAGCGGCGACCTTAACAGCAATGGGTTCACGACGGACAACAGCGTTGAATCCGTGAATTGGGTCAGCAGTGTAGTCAACAGTACGACGGAAACCATCAGCGTCGGTCAAGGAGTAAGAGCCTTGGACAACATCACCGTCACGGACTTCTTGGGCGTTCTTGCTGTCCCCAGTAAGATGATCATCAACACTTTACCCGTAGTTGTATTGTGGATGGGGGTCGTAGACTTCAGCAACGACGGCTTTGGCAACTGGGGAAGCGTAAGCTACAGGAGCAACTGGGGCGGTGTAGGCCGCAGAGGTAGCTTGGAGGAGACCAGCATTGGCGGTGGAGACAAAAGCGACGAAAGCAACAAACTAAATATAAATAAATTAATTAAGTGATTAAAGTATTAGCATTATTAGTACTCGGAATAAGTCTTATGTTAAACTTACTTTGAAGACCATTTTGTTGGTTGTTGATTGTTGATTGACTATGAGATAACTATAATTGATCTTAAATCTGCTCAGGTTTATATACTACCAACGTGCAAGCTTAGTTTGTATAACATTTGCGATAAATTTTGGATAAAGGCGTGACTGATTATATTACCAATATTACAGTTGCCGTACTCTTTAAAATTCAAGTATCATTGAAAATGCTCCAATTATGAGAATTTGGCAAAATATCAACCGGTCAATAGAGCAAGAAGGGGAAGAGTTATTAAAATACATAAATCACTTAAAATTCAGTTCATTCAAATATCACCTAAATAAAGTAGTTCAAGATTTGTATATTTTCGACCTTCAATTAAAACATCATTATTTGTTTAATTTGTACACAGTTATGTTATTGCTGTTTTTTATTCTATAAATTTTAATTAAAAACATAATTAATTACTTTTGCGTAAAACAAAAATTTTTGAACTACATTTACTTCACTGAGTTTGTAAGAGATAGTGTTTTGAAAATTTTTATTACTCACGATATACCTAATTCGGTTATAATCGAAAGTGGAGAAAAATCGCTACATAAATGTTAATCAATTCCACTTTAAATCACGCATGTGTTATGCACTACTATAATAAAATGATATATTCAAATAGAGTATGCAGAGGAAGTTAGATAAACTTAACGTGCATATTGCAAATACTTGGAACATGAACTTGACTCTACCCAACAAGGTAGACCCAATGACGTAATAATTTAATTATTAGTAACACATTGATGTGACAATCATGAAGCTAGTATAGCTTAGTAATTTATTTTAATTTCTTTAACTCTAGAATCATAATTAAATCAAATTCCCGAATTCTTTTATAAATGTTGGTAATAACAATAATAATAATATATTTAGTACATATGCAATCGCGCAATACAATCATACATCTACAAGGCTATCGACCAACGGTCCTTCAGCCATTGAAAAACAATAATCAATGAAATCATTCTTTACAAAATAACAACAACATAAAATGAAAACAATAATGCTTATAATAATATGGTTCCCTTCAATCGGGTAGAAGTTTTTGAATGTGCAAAATTAGCGGTTCTTAAGTACTTGAGGAAGTGTAGAAATTGGATGGGATCTTTCTGGAAAACTCTTCTATAGATGTTAAAAGATTGGGGATGATTGGTGAACAGTTTTATTGTTAGCTCATTATATCTCATTTCAATTGGTAATATTTTGGTTATTAAATACAAGTTTGTGTTTCACATGTTGTGTAATGAATTATTAGGATGTCTTAATTTGAAAATGATTAAATGTTAGTAATTTTTTATTTAAATATTAATTTTTTTAATTTAAATTGAATTATGGGTGCCAATACCGGTCGGTGCGTTCCCTTAACAATAGAATTTAATATAAAATTTCTATCTTTGCTTCACCAAAGCTAAAAAGATACACTTTAAGATTTAGTGGGACAATATCAATAAAATGTAATTTTGGAAATGAATCCTAATTTAATTTATAATAATTTACATCTACTTGTAGCGTTTTCCTTTTTATTCAATATTTTAAAAGGAGAGCATGGCCGTTTAATAACCTAAAATTTTTAAGTGCAAAACAAGTTTTGTCAGAACTCCTCGTTCTGCTTGAGTTCGGCACTCGCTTAAACCGTTAAATCGCTTGAAACTTCTATAATCATGTAATTCTAATCATTGATCGTGAAGATTGCACAATATCATTTTTATTTAATAGATTTGTTGCAATAATTTACAATGCATTCATCTCTCAGTGATACATTCGATAACATCTCATTTACCACAAGTGGTAAATTGGTAAACAAAGAAAATATTTCACCTAATTCTAAAGTGAGCATAAAAAAGAAAACCAAGAATTTAAAAGTGAAACCTCCTAACGCTTTGAAGATATCATTTGATGACAGTGCTTTCTTAAATGATTCCTTCACAAAGCATCTTTCGCAATTGGTAAGCATAAATGTTTAATCTAATTGGCAATTACAAATTATGATTTGTATTATATTCTTTCAGGAAAGGGACAATGGACTATTCATTAAAGAGGATTCAGTAAGTTTATTTAACTTATTTATTTGTTTACTTTTTTATTTACTTTTAGCTGGAGAAATCATGCACAATTAAACCACCACAGTCTTCTGATTATTCAATACTTGTGATAAGCATGCATAGGTCAACAGAAAATACTCTAGCAACTTCACAATCACCAAAAGTGATTAATCACACATCAAAGAAATACAGTAATATTAACAATAATACTCCTTTAGTTACTTCAAAATTATTCAGGCAATCTTCTCATGTTACTAGTGTTTCTACTCTTTCAAAAAGCAAACCAACCTTTGCATCTACACCAAATGCAACACTACTAAAAATAACCACAAGTGTCTCAAATGATAGGTATATGTTTTTACAATCCGAAGACAATAAATTGTCAATGTTAGGTCTACCACAAGAAGTTTTACAGAAGTATGAATGCAGAAATGTCACGCGACTCTTTCCTTGGCAGTTAGAGTGTTTATCTTGTGAAGATGTTTTAGACCATAGGAAAAACCTGGTTTACTCAGCGCCAACATCTGCGGGTAAAACTCTTGTTGCGGAAATACTCGCAGTAAAAACAGTTCTCGAGCGAAACAAAAAAGTAATCTTTATTTTACCTTTTGTATCAGTGGTAAGAGAAAAAATGTTTTACTTTCAAGACATTTTTGGATCTAGTGGTATTCGTGTTGAGGGCTTTATGGGTGGTTACAATCCTCCAGGAGGTTTTAAAAACATTAGCGTTGCAATATGCACAATTGAAAAGGCCAATAGTTTAGTTAATCGACTGCTAGAAGAAGGAAAGTTGAGTGATATTGGTGCTGTTGTAGTGGATGAAATGCATTTAATAGGTGATCCTAGTCGTGGATATATTTTAGAACTCCTTCTAACTAAATTAAATTATATTTCTCGAGTAGACAGTGAGGTACAAATTCAAATTATTGGAATGTCTGCTACATTACCCAATTTAGACTTGTTGGGAGACTGGTTGAACGCTGCGTTGTATGTTACTACTTTCCGTCCTATACCTCTTAATGAGCAGTGTTTAGTAAATGGTGATATATTTAATTCGAACTTTATGTTGACACGCCGCTTGGAACCAATTCCAGAGTTAGAAACAGATACTGACAATGTCTTACAATTATGCCTAGAAACATTATTGCAATCATGCAGTGTTCTGGTATTTTGCTCAACAAAGAACTGGTGCGAAAGTCTAGCTGTCCAAATTGCTACGGCTTTCTTTAAGATAGGGACCTCTCAAACACAATTAGGTGAAGACCTCAGGTCTTGTTTGCCTGCTGAACCAGTAAAAGAATGTCTAGAGCAACTGAAACGCTCTCCCTCGGGACTAGATGATGTTTTGATGAAGACTGTTAGCTTTGGGGTTGCGTTTCATCATGCTGGACTTACAATGGACGAACGGGATATAATTGAAGGTGCTTTTCGCACAGGAGCTATTCGAGTACTTGTTGCTACTTCAACATTATCTTCGGGTGTAAATCTACCGGCAAGGAGAGTTATTATTAGGAGTCCAACATTTTTTGGGAAAACAATTGATGTATTGTCGTACAAACAAATGATAGGAAGGGCCGGTCGAATGGGTAAAGATACAGAAGGCGAATCTATTTTAATTTGCCAGAAAAAGGATCGCGATGTAGTGAGTAAATTGTTATCAGGACAACTTGATCCAATTAGTAGTTGTCTTGATGGTTCTGTTAGATTGCAACGTGCCCTTCTGGAAATTATAGCATCTGGGGTTGCTTCTACTCCAGATGAGGTAGATACATTCGGAAGATGTACACTATTACACCAAGAAGATAAATCAATAGGCAATCCAATAACGGATGCTTTAGATTTTCTGATTAAATTCCGTTTTGTTCGCTTGCAAGTGGACACAAAAGATGGTGCGGACAACGGTTACTATGTAGCTACTCCATTGGCAAAAGCCTGCTTAAATTCATCAATGCCTCCTGAAGAAGGTTTAACATTATTTGCTGAATTAGAAAAGGCCAGGCAGTGCTTGGTCTTGGAAACAGAGTTGCATTTGATATACTTGGTAACACCTTACAGTGCACAAATTAATAAAATTGACTGGATGCAGTTCTTAGACTATTGGGAAAAGTTACCTGCAAGTATGAAACGAGTTGGGGAATTAGTAGGAATTAAAGTATCTTTCATAATAAATTGTTCACGTGGAAAGGAACCGAGCAATTCAACTAAACTAGCCATTCATAGGCGATTCTATACAGCGCTTGCACTGCAAGATTTAGTAAATGAGGTACCATTAAATGATGTGGCAGAGAAGTTTGGATGTAATCGAGGAGCACTGCAAAGTCTCCAGCAGAGCGCTGCAGCATTTGCTGGAAGAGTTACAACTTTCAGCAAACAATTAGGATGGGGCAGTGTTGAGCTACTAATTGGCCAGTTCCAAGATAGATTGCAGTTTGGTGTGGGTAGGGAACTTTTAGACTTAATGAGGCTGCCAATATTAAATGGTCAGAGGGCTAGGATTCTTTTTAATGGTGGAATTGAAAGTCTTGTGGACTTAGCCAGCTGTAATGTGTTGGAATTGGAAAATGTTTTGCATAAAGCGATGCCATTTGAGAGTAAGGAGCGGGAGGGAGAAAGTAAGCAGGAAGCAGAGAAAAGGCAAAATTTAAGGACTATTTTTATTAGTGGGAAACGAGGACTCACTGAGTTGGAAGCAGCTCAAATGATGATTGATGAAGCGCGGGAGTATTTACGGTATGAAATCGGTTTAACTGGCGCAAAATGGACACAAAAGGATAATTCTCAAACAGAAATTAAGGGAAATGATGTATTTATCAATCAGGACGTCGATAAGAGTATTAATGAATCAGTTCAAAGGATTAATCTGTCAAAAATACAGATTGTGAATGTATCTACTGACGATCAAGGCAATAAAACATTGGATTCTTTTGAAATTTCTGCTTCTCCTCAATCAATACAAGTTCATGTTGCTGAATTCCAAGAAGGGCCGATCCAAGATAAGGATTTTAATTTAACATCACTACATTTAAGTTCATCATCATCATCATCAGGCACTTTATCACCTGTTCAACGTACGTCTGATATCAAGTGCAGCCGGAATAAAACCAAGGATGATGTATCAACAGGAAGTTTCTTTAATGATTCATTTGCAGAACACATCGAATTAATGAATAGTGTGAACAAAAGCGAGTCTCTTGAAAAGCCATTGCCTGCTCCTACTAATAGTGATTCATTGTTGACCAAAGCATTTATGGAGAGTTTTAATGAAACTCTCTCATTGGAATCAACTGAAAAAAACAAACTTATTAATCCTGACACTAATGTCGAATCTCATATTTCTGAAATTAGTACTGTTAATGAAGCAGCAGTATCAGAGGAGACTACACGAAAGAGGCCAAGCAGTGAAATATCTTCATTTTCTTCAAACTGCGTAGGGTCCATCGTAAGTGATGATGATATGTTTGTGTCTCCAGTAGCTTCGAAAGTCTCTAGGAGGTCAATGATTCCGAACAATAAAAACGATAATAAAGATCATCTAGCTGTAGAAGTGATTAATGTATGTGATAATAGTTTATTATTTAAATCCTTTATGGACGAATTAAAGAAATGCAGAATTATTTCGCTGGCATTGGGGTGTCTGCCATATGAAGAAGAAAAGCAAGTGATTGGAATAAGAAAATCAGTTAAACCTAGAGCTAAGTTTACCTATAAAGCAGTGAGAATTCATGGTTTTGCGATTTACTGGCCTGGAGGACCAATTGAACTCTTAATGTATTACATTGAATTAGAAAAATTGATTAACATTAAAAATTTCAATGATGTTTCTGATTCATTAATACTTTTACGCGAGGAACTCATGAACAAAACTTTACGCATTTTTAATGCAAAGGAGCAGTTGAAACTTCTTAATCAATGCTTAGGTTGGAGTATTGATTCATTTAAGATTGAAGATCCATGTGTTGCTGACTGGTTGATGGATCCTGAATCACAAGAAAAAAGTTTAATAAAGATGGTAATATAGGATAAAAACAACGAGAATTAACTATTTTTAAATAACGCTTTTATTCTGTTGAAGGTCAAATTATATGCAGAAGAATTTACTGATATATTGACATTCGTATCTGAAGATATCGCATTGGAAGATTCTGAAACACAATGCAAAGCTAAGGCTTCTCTAGAGGTAATAAGCAACTGGACTCTAATGGAAAATGTTACTAAACGATTAATGTCTGAAGATCCCAAGTTTATATCTTGTTATGGTAATATATAATTTCAGTATTCATTATTTGTGTAATCACCAGAATTTTATTGCAGAAAATGAAATGCAAATAATATTAATCCTCACAAGGATGGAAATAAATGGCATGCCAGTAAACGTAAAAGCATTACAATCATATGCGGATGAACTAAAATCATGCACACAATCTCTCGAAACGGAAGCATTTAATATTGCTGGGCGTAGATTTTCGTTTACATCTTCATCAGCAGTGAGTAAGGTATTGAATATGCGAGGAGGGAGAGCAAAACGAAAAATAATCACTAATAAGGCGGCACTTGTACAATATAATCACCCGTTAGCTGATATCATAATCCAATGGCGTAAAATAAATTCTACACTAACTAACATGGTTTATCCACTTCTGAGGAACGTTGAAGTTGGGAGGATTCGGGGTACATGCATCACACATAATTCTACTGGAAGGGTTTCAATGCATGAACCAAATATACAAAACGTGCCTAGGGATTTCAAGTTTATCGATCCTGTAACAAATAAAACGCATAATATTTGTATCAGAGGCGCATTTAGTACTGAAGTAGATGGTGCGTCTAACAATGGTAGAACAATAATTGTTTCGGCAGATTATTGCCAACTTGAATTAAGACTCCTTGCGCATTTTTCAAAGGATGTAACTCTCGGTAAAATTATGCGTTCAAACAGTGATATTTTTAAAGCTATTGGTGCAAAATGGAGGAAAATAAATGAAGATGACGTGGATGATACTTTGCGACAACAAACGAAGCAAATTTGTTACGGCATTATTTATGGAATTGGCAATAAGACACTAGCTGACCAAATGAATATTACAGAGGACGAAGCTCTTGACTTTACAGAAAGTTTCCATAGTAATTATCCCAGTATTCGAAGATTTATCAAAACAACTGTACGAAAGTGTGAAAATTATGGTTACGTTGAAACTTTGTTAGGCCGCAGGAGATATTTACCAATGATAAACTCAAGTGACCAAGCTGAAAAAAGTAAAAAAGTGTTATCCCTTTTATTTTTATTTTGCTAATATTCAATGTTTTATTAGGTAGGGCGGAACGTCAAGCAGTTAATACTACAGTACAAGGATCAGCAGCAGATATTGCCAAACAGGCCATGATTTTAGTGGAAAGGAAGGTCACTGAAAAATTCAGGAACTCCAGAAGTATTCCAAAACTAATTTTACAACTACACGATGAACTATTATATGAAGTGCCAATAAAATACGAAGACATTTTTGCTCGTATTTTAAAGAAATGCATGCAAGAATCTGTAAAACTAACTGTACCTTTGCCTGTAAAAGTGCAGACTGGTAAATCATGGGGAACGCTTGTTCAAAAGTAATCATTGTCAGCTTTATATTGTATCAAAATGGGTTACGCCTTAAACTAAACTAGATGTTACAGTATTATTAATGATGACCGTAGTATAATAATATGTTCCACTATAGTGTCTTCCCTCGTTGGTACTGCTAGTCACAGTAGTAAATCCATCAGTTCCATGTACCAAAATGTCCGGATGTTTCAATGGACGATCCTGCTCCATAATTATCTCTGCTTATACCAAAGGTATTGCCAGAAGGCATAAAATTGCTGATACTTCCACCAAAGTTTCCACTGTTACCATTAGTGCTTCCGGTAACGTAAACACTACCGGTGCCGCCATTGCCAGTATGGTGAATATCAATGTGATCGACATGTGGACCAGATTCAGTTTTCACTGGAACAGGGACCTTAACATACACTGGAATTTTAACAGGGACAGGTACTGGGTTCTCCACTTTAACAGGATAAGGCTTTGGTACAGGGACTTCAACTTTGACTGGGTGTGGTACTTTAACGTATACCGGAACTTGTACGGGGATTTTTCTAGTCACAGTGACTGGATACGGTTTAGAAATGTGCACTGGTACTGTAACTTTGACTGGAACTGGCACACGTTTTTCTACTGGAACTGGGTAGGGTTGTGGAACTAGCACTCTTACTTCTTTGGTAACTGGCACTGGGTATGGATGTGGCACAGCGACTGGCACTTGATTCGTCACGGTATTTTCAGAGTATGTATGAGTGTAGGTGGCTTTGTTTCTACCGTAGTTAGTACCATGGCCGTTTCCGAAGAGATTTCCTGTTCCAAAGCTTGAAGAACTTCCGAATGGTGAACCACTGAATCCTGTACCAGCGGAATTAAAGTTGACACCATTTCTTAAACTAGGGTCATAATAACTTTCTCCACTAGATCCAAGAATAGAACCACTTTTAAAATCTGATTCTTCATGCACGTTTTTGATTGATCCTCCGAACAATGCGCCACTGCTCTCGAGACTTCCAGATATACCGGAATTTCCATAAGAAATACCGGGGCTTTCGCTTCCGATATCTAAATGGAAATAATGATCTCTTGGTCCATGGTGATGGCCGAATCTAGGTCCACCATGTGCAACGTACCGCTTTTCTTTTTTGGTTGACTTTATATCTTCACCACACACCAAACAAACAACTAGTAAAACCTAGAACCAAATTAATCAATTCATAGATAAGTAAACAAGGCGATAATTCAGATATTTGCTAACTTACAATCAAAACGTGCATCTTGTTCAAATCAGTGATTGGTGAGAATACATCTTTTTTTTCCATGTCATCTCTTTTTATACTGGGAGCTATATGACATTCCTACTACAAAAGATTTAAAGATACATTGCTTTATTGCTTAGTATCTCAGATATTATAATCGGTTGAAGTTTCTGACACGCTATGTGACCGCAGCAGGCGGTCCCACCAGCTTTCTTTCATTTGATATTTATCGGTTAAATCTAAAGCCATGGATTATTTCTCTTAATTTAATATATTTTGTGGAGGACTGGGATTTTCTATCAATTTTGGGCAATATCTAAATGTGGGGCCTCTAATGATATTGCAATTTTATTGGACGATTTACAACTGCATGAATTTCATAAGTTGTAACCTTGTAGAATTGTAAAAAATTTTTACATTGCGTTGTTGTAATATTTGCATTTTTAAGCGATAAATGCGGGTGCTTTTTTTTTCTTTGAAATATTGAGAAAGTAGTGTTATTTAAATGCCAAAAACATAAATTGTAGTATTGTTCTGATATTAAATCATGAATTTTAAATAGAAATTTATTTGTAGGGGAATATATTAAAACAAATACGATCAATGGATTTATTTATTGGCATTATTTATGTATACAAATAACATTTGAATTAGTCATATAACAAGTCGGTTACTAGTTAACCATGGAAGGAATGGATGTTTTGTCTTAAACTACGTTTTTGTCAATATTTTAATCTGTTAATACCTCAAAAAATGTGATGAAATTAACTAGAACTCGGGAAAAACTCAATTAATATTTTGTTTAATTGCATACCATCCCAACTTCCTTGATATATCAATACTGGCACGGCTAATATCACTTGTTGTTCTCAATCCGCATGCTTAACACTTTATCGATCTAAAAGTGGAAATTTAGCGCTCATTAGACACAATTCGTCCATTTGGCAATCGTCAAACGACCTTGGTCTTTAGCACATTGAAATTAAAGTGCCCAACTATATTGCCTCTCGGATTGTAATTTGCAACTATAAAAGTTTCGCCTTTGCTATTCTTTGCCAATGCAATCCCCATCTCGGATGTTTCTTTCCAAACCAACTGCGTGAAATGCAGAGTGTTCATATTGACACACTCCAAGCCAAATATATGATGCTTTTTCTGGCTGTACCAAGTGCTAACAACATCTCTTGCGGATGGTGTAAATCCGAAATCGGAAGAAAATACCATAAACGTATTTTCTCCATATTCATTTTTCGGGCGATGGGACATTCCATGGAATGCACAATGTTGTGCCCATTCTAAAGCAAACAAACATAAATGTTTATTCAATCTTAATGCAGGCGCTCCGTGCTTTTTGCGATAATCATTGTGGAATTTAAGCGCATCTAACTGAAACTGATCAAATCCAAGGTCATTGTCGAAATCGGGTTTCTCTGCATCGGGAGTTGCTAGGCTTCCAGCTGGTAATACACTCTCCGCAAAATGACCCACAAAATTACCCGCCGGACTGTAGTTTGCCACCACATAAGTAAAACCATTTCGCGCCGCAAGACCCACACCCAACTTTTCACTGGATTTCCAAACGATCTGCGAAAAATGTCCAGTGGACAAGTTGCTCGGCTCTTTGCCAAACGGATGCGCCTGGTGTTCCTCATACCAAGAGTCGACTGGCATGTTTCCAGAGATAACAAAGTTGGGATCTGCATTCTGAATGCAGAAAATGTTTTCACCATAGGGATTATTTTTACGATGCTCCATTATTCCTCGTTCAGCGCACATTTTCGCCCATTCTTCGCTGAAACGGCAGAGATTCGCGTCCAGCTCAAGCGGTCGAGCGCCATGTAGCTGGCGATATTTATTATGCGTTTCCAAAAAAGAAGCATTGAAGCTGTTCTTTGCTGCTTTTGAAATGTTTAACGTCGATATGCAATTGTTGTTGTTGATGTTAGCAATAAGTGGTGGGACATTTTCGACAAATGATCCAACAATGTTTCCAGGAGGATAATATTGTGCGACCACGACTAGTTTACCTTTTGCAGCAACGAATGCAACTCCCAATTCTTCACTTTCTTTCCACACGACCTGCGTGAAATGACCGGTGGATAGCAGAGTTGGCTCTTTGGTAAAATCATGTTTCCTTACTTCGCGATACCACATATCAACCGGTTCACTTCCTTTGATGTCAGTATTCGTGTTCAGGGATGGCGAGGAAATGAAGTAAATATTCTCGCCATACTTTTTATTACTGCTGTGCTGTAAATTGTTTTTCTTGAGCAAAAATGTTGCATGGTCCAAGCAACTCTTACACATTTGTTTGTTTAACTTTAGCGGTGGCACGCCATGCTTTCTTCGGTACATATTATGATCTTGCAAGCATTCAATTTGAAACTGTTCTAGAGGTTTGACTTGAGAATTCTGAAAGATTCATAAGATTAGATTAGATTAGCTTTAAGTTATAATATAGACTTACTTTTGCAGTTTTTACTGGTGTACCACGCCGGGATCTGTCTGCTTTCTCCGCTAGAGTACCTACCAAATCGGGCGGAACAGTCTCCTCTCTATTCTTTTTTTCGGTTGTAATCTTGCACGCAGTACGTTGCCCTCTAAAAGTCTCAATGGTTTCCCGGGTGACGGTTTCAAGCAGTGGCTCTTTTCCATTTTGAATAGATGCAAATGTCCTTTGATCAGTTTTGCGCACCATGACAATTCTACTAGATCCATCGTGACCATGGACGGTCCGCCGGAAACGGTGCAGATCAGTAAGGGATCCGGGAAAGTTGGATTTTCTGCTTGGAATAGACGAAAGGGAATGAGTTGAAGTTAACGAATTTGTTGAAGATGTGCAATTGTAAATTTCAAGCGACATGCTAAGAGTAACGAGAGTAACTAAATCTCACAGCTGGTGTTATTTTTGACAAAGTTTAATAAAATTATAACATAAACAACGCGCTTGTCTTGTCGGCGTTACGACTAAGTACTAACTGTGCAGCACAGCAATTTCTAATGCTACTCCTGTTCAGCTATCGGCATTGTTCCGTATTGTTAACCAACTGTGACAAAATCGCCGATGCGCTTCCAGTTGATCACGAAACCAACTACCAAATGGCTTGCGCATAACCGGATGTTATTCGAAAGTGGCACCATAATCTAATATTAATTATGTAGCCGGCAAACAGACAAATACACTTGTCGAACATCTATTGGTAGTCTGGCAAAATACGGTAATTTTGTTTGTAGGTGAATATTTCTTAGACTTTAAACTGTGCTTCAGTTACTTGTCTTGTAAGAAAAATCAACAGACTTACCTGGGTGATTTTGTGCTCATGTTTACGTCTATTGAATGTGTTGCAAGAAAATAATGGAAGTCAAAGCCATCACTTGCCGGTAAAGATGTGTAGTGGTGACAATGGTGGTGTTTTCTTTATGCCGCCCCTCACAGCGGTGGCGGTGACGCGCGTGGGTGGACGCCGCGTGTTTATTTCGCTCATGCGCTGTTAGTGATGATATACTTGCAGTCATAGAATAAAATCGATTACTTCACTTGCTTAGTTTTTTTTAATAATTCACGCACTACAAAAATATCAGCAGAGTAATTGAATTATGCACCGCGGCTAGTATTTATGATATTTTTTAATACCAATTTAGAGCCTCAGCAAATCCAAACAAAAACGCTCAGATGTTGCCGAAAGTTCGAGGTCGCAATGCATCGAATCACATTAATAGTGCGCTGTTATCATGAAATGACCTTAAATGGTGGCATGTATATTTACCGGCACGCCACGGCAAATTCACAAGTTCGCAAGTAAAACTAACAAAATCTACGTGTACGGTGCGACATCGCCGAGCAGCGCGAACAAATAAACAAACAATGCGGTTTCGTCATCAGCGGGATAAAAACGATGTTAATTTGTGTCGAAATGGTGTTTGCAGTTGACATGACACGCTGTGGTAGTTAGTAAGTCGGGGCCTGCACAGAAAATAGATAGATTGTTTTATTGGATTACATCACGAATCGTTAAAATTATGGGCGAGATAATGAAATTAATTGCGGTACTAACGCGCCGCGTTCCGGCCTAATGGCACCGTTGATTGTATTTAGTCCGTTCAAGTACAAGGACAAGGCCATCCACCAGGAATCCTCCTCTTATTCAAACGCGTGCTGCGCCCTAATCTTTAACTTCATTTCCATTTTGACTCTCAAAAAAAGGTCCCGCACACCTCACAAGACTACGTGCGTGACTTCCGTTAAACAGCAGCATGCTAAACGATCTCGATATGATAATTTACATAGTCCATGAACTGCGAGCGAAATTGGATGAGAAATTAAATCGTTTATATTACTGCTAACTTTTCTAGTATACATGCGCACGCAGTAAAACGTTTGATTGTAATTGCGTTACGGCTAATTATAAAGAAAAACTAGACGCGCGAAATGAGCGGCAATTATGCGATGCACGTCAGGAAAGAAACTTGTAATTAATGCCGCAATAGTTGCTAGTTTTACTTAGAGAAAATGCGCGCAAATTGTTATGCTATGCACTAGCGAGCAGTTTTATGGTCCTGGAACATGGTAATACATTTTCCAACTTTGTTGGCATCGTCAATAAAACATGTTTATAGTGCTATAAATATCACTCATTTTAATAAACAGCAAACAATGGAAGGAATGAATAATACTTTCATTCTTATCAACACATCCTGTACGTGTAGTCATGATTCCAAACCTAACATATTATCTTTCATTTCGAGTCTAGGACAATAAATCCAATGCCATATAGAATTAAATGCATTTCGGTAGACCAAATGGATATATCACACTTCAGTGTTACAATTGGATGATATTGAATATTCGAAATGATTGGCAGCTATATTTCAAAGATACTGATTTATGACTCACCTAAGAAAAAAAAAACAATATTTCACTATTTATAACACTAAACATAGAAAGGACCGACATTAAAAATGAATATAACGTCATGCTTTTTCGTTTCTTTTATTTTTCGTACTATTATTATACAAAAATACATCGAACAAATAACTACGTTATCAAACATAACGTCAGATCAATCTCACATTGCGACAAAAGCAATCTTATAGAAGGCAGCCCAATTAAGTCTGACCTTAAAACAGGTTCGTGTCCATGACGAAATTGTAGGAGTTGGTCACTCTTGGTAATTAAATAATTTTAAATAATTGGCTGCCAAATACAGATGGATGCTCGGTTTCCAAATTGCGGTAATCAAGGGCAAATCGATTCCGTTGTTTTTCCAATCCAATTTCATCACACAATCTTGCCTAGAATGTTCGAATATAAAGAGTGCATAAAATAGCGAAAAGGAAATTTTACCTGCAAGATCAACACATCTTTCACCCGGAAAACAGCTTCCACTCTTTCGAAATCCTTCTGAATCGCAGATATATCCTGAAGAACGTTTTTAATAACATAATTTCGCCTCTTTTGCAACATTTTGTTCGAATTACAACATGCAATTGTACAATTAGCCTGCAATAGTAATGCTCTAGCTCTATCATAACAACTACCATCGGTTAAAATTTGTATCATGCAGCGATTGAGTATTTTACGCGCTTGTTGAGGCATCTTCAATAGGAGTTGAACATGTGCAATTCGCAACTGGGCCATTGCTGCTAGATAATACATATTGTAATCGTTGGCATAGGCTAAGGATGAATTCAGCAGGCCCATGATACCAGGAATTGCAGCATTTGGGAAGTTTGAAGCGATTTGTACATCTGTAAGGAGTAGCATTGCGCGAACTTGTAGATCCATGCGAAGTTGACAATCATCCTTACACTCATCCAGTATACGCGTGCAATATTTATGGGCTGCGGCATAATCTCCTGTGTGCAAGTAGAGTTGACCCATGCACAAATAACTCTCCCATTGGTCGATGACTGCGACTTTGGCAGCAGCCGTCTCTGCTGCTGATGTTCGCTCATTGTAGAGTAATCGATAAAAGTTGAAGACATTTCGACACAGCATGATGGAGTGACACATAGGCTCCGTAGGGAATCGCTCTTCTGCATGGAATAAAATTGCACTACATAGGGAATACTCGCCTTCTTGGTGCATTAATCCTGCCATATTGCAGAGAGCTTGAACGTAGCTCTCGCCGTAATAAGTTTTATTCACTAATAAATTGTCCGTGTTCAAATGGAGCAAAAGTTGACTCCATAATGAGCACATTTCAGTTTTCCCATAGAAAAGCCACAATCCTGCTTTCAACCCGTAATTTGTTGCAATAAGGTCTCCATGGCCGTGTTCACAGTTGATAATATCACTCCGGGTCAAAGACTGTTGAAGAAAGGTAAATGTAATATAAATTTATTATTTGCACCTTACTTACGTCCAGCACAATTTGAGGATTAGCGGTTGACAAACCACAGTATTTCACAAATGACTGTATACCCAGTGAGAGTACATAGGATAAATTGATATCAACACACTTAATGGCACATTGCTCAGCTCTTTGCTTCTGCTGATTGCTAGTAAGGCATCTTAACCAGGATAAAGCATGTTGTAAGCATTGATTATCGCCACTTTCTTGAGCCATTTTTATTGATTCCTTAAGAGATAACAATCCTTCTCGCCTATAATTACAAACAAATCATAACAACATACAGATATTACCAAAAAAATTATACTTGTGGCCAAATTGGCATTGTAGAATCGCCAGATTTAACGCTGCATAACGATATGTTTTATTTCGATCTTCTGAATTTCCTTTATCATTACCGGTGGCTTTGTCAAAGCAATGGTAAAGTGAATCGACGGCCCCACAATATTCCTTAACTCGAAGATAATTTAAATAATTAAGGAAATGCTAAAAGAGTACAAGTATTAAATAGAATAATATGTATTTTAACACTTACAGCTGATGATAAATCAGGATTACTTTTCAATACACTCTGGACATACTTGTGCAATTCATTTGGGGGATATGCTTTGCCTTCATTGTGTGCAAGAAATGCACTTTGTGTTGCAATAAACAATTCAGCTTGTCGTTGAGTCCAATGACGGTTGAAGTCATTATTTATTGGATTTGCATTGCTACACAATTCTGGATTTATGGAGTTCTCCAGGTTTAAAAAATCATCACAATAACTTTTATAAGACTCATAGAATGATGATATTTCAGAGAAAGATAGTTTATCAAAGTTTAATACTAATCGCCTAAGGTAACATCCTAAATAATAATTGAATAATTAGAATGGTTTAATAAATATGAAATTATTCATTTATCTTACCCACCACACTATTTTTCCCAATAAGTCCAGCTTTCATTACATTCATAGGATTCTCTAATTGCATCATTTGAACAATATTATCTACTGTATCTTGTAATGCACCAATCCCACCAAGCAATAATCTAATTGTTGCTTGGAAGTTTGCTAGGAATGAATCTTTAATAAGGGAATGCCCAATGGAAGCAATGCGATTGTAAAGTTCAGGGAAAGTAAGGTCTGGATTTTGAATAAGCTTTAATATAAGGAAACAAAAATCTCTTATGAAGGAACGACGTTGTGGGCAAAACACTACAAAAGAAAGACAAGTTAAAAATGCTTACTTCATAGAAATTTAGTAGAATTGTTTACCTGAAAATTCGCGTACTTTATAAAATTCCATTGTTAAAATACCAACTGTTAAACGATGAGGTGTTAACACTTCTTTAATCTGTTTATTAAGGTGAATACAAGCCGTAACACTGTCTTTATTTGTTGGCATGTTGCTCAATGGTCGTAATTAAACTTATCACTTTTAACGATGAGATTGATATTTTTAAAAAACTGAAATAACCTGAAATTCTTGTTGGGTTAGCTTGTCTGTTTATTTATTTTTTTATACTTTTTTTTCTGACTTTAGGCAATACAATGAACACAATTTAACTTTGTGTTTGCACATTTATGCAAATGTTCTATTTCTGATTAGAAAAATTAATTGAAAACATGAAATTTATATTAACAAATTCTGAATTTGCTACCAGGAATGTCAGGTTTAGTTTGCACTTGTAAAATAGAGGAGAAATTTAGATTCGTTCCACATACAATATAATTACTTATTTTTAGAGTATTGTTGAATGTGGTTACGAAGTGTTTAATATTATGTGGTTATAGTTTCACTATAACAATTACTAATATTCTCTTTATATAACGTTTTCGGCATGTTCCCTTCTTCAGAATCCGAAGTGTTATAATGAAATTATATCATTATACTTACAAAAATTAATTAATTCAACCAAAATTCTTGTTGCATGAAATAATAACTTTTATTCTGCTATTATTTTTGAATATTTAGACCTATCATTATTTTCTTTTTTATTCTATTACCTTATCTTTATATTGAATATGTAAAAAAAATCCTTTTAAATATTTGTTTATATTCTGAAATTGGTAAAAACGATTTGGTTAATAGTTTTGAAAGTACTGTATCAATTTTTGCTAAATGGTGGCACTAGGATTTACATACGTAAATTTGATTTTTAGTTTTTATTTCTAAAGTTTGCTAAATTTAGAAACACGAATTAGAAAATGGATTTTAAATCGTAAACTAATAGGAATCGATATGCCAAACTAATTTACCAAATCAATAATGTTCTATTTAAACAATTTGTAATACATAAGTTGAGATATATTTAATTGGTGACTAATTTATTTTCAACCATCGCCGGAATCAATGGAATCCAGGAACTTCAGCTCCGTCATCAACCCCAATGTGTTTTTGCTCCTCCAAACCTTTGAAGAAAATAAATCAGTTCTTTTTAGAACTAAAATATTATTTGCGTAAGAAATTACTTTGTGTTTATCATGTTTATATTTACTTTTTATAATGTACATGATACTTATAAGAATACTATTTACTTTTTTATATTGTTGAAAATTTGCACTATAACACTTACTTAAAATTGATTTATAAAACGTTTTCGGCATGTTGCCTT
>JAODIE010022425.1:0-19585 GCA_027575565.1 Diploeciton nevermanni
TTAACAAACAAGTTGTAGAATGGACATGTCTATAATTTAATATTTTCTTTAACAACTAGAATTACATAAGTATTATACGTAACAAATGTTTATAGTGTAGAATTTTTTTTTTGTTTTACTTGTTTTTGGATATTTTACTCTAGTTATAGCCACATGTGAAGAATACTCATGTGAAGAAGTAGTGAATACTCCATTACACATCCTCAACTTCAACAGACCCACCTTGGCAAAATCAGTACGTGCCGGTTTTTATTCCTTACCAGTGCGACAGTACATTCTTGCACCACTTTGGTGTATTAATTGTCAGCAGTTTTACCAAACCTCAAAATTGCAAATGACCTCAGGTCTGTACCTGGGGTAGGTCTATTACATTGCAACACTATTTGTTTGCGCAAATCTGGCGTTGTCGTGCAACGACTACCTTGGGCCTCCGATAACTGCAACAGGAGACAGAGATGTTGAAAAACGGATTAAAGGCTTAGAAGAAAAGCTTACAGCTCGGTTGATGTAATGACCAGGAATCTTACAATAAGAATTATAGTCCACCATTAATTGATAATAATTGCTAAATATATATATTTATTAGTAAAAGTTAGACTTGCTTATTATGTTGCTGCCGAGATTCTATTTCTTACATCTCAATCTCTATTTTCCATAAATACAAAATTGTCATGCGCATGAAAATTATGAACGAATACATATCACATATGTGCATGTACAATACATTACATATGCAAAGAGTGCAATAACATTGTGGAACAGCAAATTTCCGATCGGGATGGCATTAATGGCATTCGATCAATCATGATTTTCTAACAAAACGGATTATTGGAAATTTTTGAATCGTCGATCGTTTTTTTTTTTAATTTCGATTTTAGTGTTTGGCCGAATTTTGGTTGCAATTTGATATACTGTCCCATAACTTCCGTAATCATTGTTAGATCATTTAGTTGTCCTTAGTAACAATTTGTGAATAGATACTAAAAAATATGTAAAAACGTGAGTAAAAACTTTAATAGTTGCGAAGTTATAAATTTTTATTGTGAGAATTTGTGAAAAAGTGCAGACGCTGATTTGAAGGCGACTTCTGAACAAATATATATTTGAAATAAAATGAAAGTATGTTCATTTGATTAAGTATGAGTTGCCCAATACGACACTACTATTTGAATTTTCTTAGCGCATTTAGTTTTTGAGGTATAATTATTTTAGTCGAAAAATTAAAACTTGATTTTTACACATTTTTACACACTGCAACATTTATGATATTTATGCAATATGAAACCTTTACCACATTGTAGATGTTGAGCAGGCATGTGTGTGTGACCCACTGTTATATATGTGCGCGCATATATAATGAATTGTAACACTTCGTAACTAGACTCAAGAATACTAAAAAAGAAAAAGTAAGAGAAAAACATTCAATATGGAACCATATCAAGCCAACAACAACGGCAAATGGTATGGAAAATGACATAGGAATAGATAAACATAGAAAGAAGAGAAAGAGAAAATGAAAAATGAGAACATGGAATACAAGAAGTTTACAAAACAAAAAAAAACTGAAAAATACAAAACTAAACATACTTATTTTAACGGAAACAAAATGGAAGGAGAAGGAAGCGACTAAGCTTGAAAACGGACACATAGCATTATACAGTGAAGTGGACATAATGAAGAGAGAAACAGAAGGAGTTGAATGCACAATAAATAAAAACTGTGATAAGAAGATGATAGAGTGGCAGGCAACAAATGAATAAATATTAACAGTAAGACTGAGGAGTGAAAAAACAATAGACTGATTACAACCATAAGAGTATATGAATCAAGTGCCAAAATACAAAAGCAAATAAAGTCAAATTATAGTGTAAACTGTTTATTCTATCAGCATAAAGGAAAGCTCAAATACACAAGAAAAGCATCAACAACAAAACAAAAGATAATAATAATATGGTTACGGTCACTATTAATTATTACTTAATGAGCACACCCAGTCACACTTCCAGACAATCTTTAAACCCTTAAGACCAATCTCATAATCCTCAAAATACCCATCCTCGACAGAAGAAACAGCCAACCACCCAGCAAACATCCACAATTTTAATCATACTCAAGAAGGCAACATGCCGAAAACGTTCTTACCTAAAGACAAAAAGTAAGTGTTATATTTGATTGAATTATTCAATTTATTCTTTCTGTTAACTCTGATTTATTTAATTATTTGTAATAAAAGGCGAGTATTGGTTCCAAATATTCCATTTTAAATAAATTGAAATCATTAATTCATTAATTTATAAATTATCATCAGTTTTGAAATATAAAAATAAATGCTAAAATACTATATTCTTAGATTTTGAAACCAAATCACCGATTGAATAAATCGGTGATTTTTGTTTTATTATAAGGTATTTTCAGTTGTTGAATTAATTTTCATTTCAAAATTAATAGTATGCTAAATACAAGATATATAATTGCAATAATCATTGTTAATGCTTTTTATGAATTTAATTTGTTCCTATTTGGATTTCTTGGTTCATATATTATTAGCACTTGTACTCTTGGTTTTGTGAGCAAAGAAATGCATAGATTGGTGAGTGTTACCAAGGAAGAAAGAGCAAAATACACAATCAACTTATGTAATTGTAAATTATTTACCTAGAGAGTTTACAAATTGAGAGGGTGTAGTAAAACAGATTAGAAAGAAGTGAGAAAGAAAACCATGTCTTAAGAATCTAAGCAAAGATCTAAACGCAAAACTAAGAAACAGCTAATTGATTACTATTGAGAAAAAATTGAGAAAAAAATTACTAGCTTTGAAATTGAATATGAATGTCATTAAAGATTTATTGTTGTAAACCAATTGGCACTCCACATCAAAATGTAAGAAAAAATTATAATGATGCAGGAAGGTGGCAGGAGGTGAGAAAAAAGAAGACGTAGATGGTAAAGAGTCAGAGCTGAAAATTCCAAGACTGATTGAGCCACCACAATTTGAATCTGGCAAACTCGATAATACATTCATGTCCACAGGTAAAATTATTGATGATAATGATAGTGATCAAAAGTTTTTTAACCGGTCAAAAAAAAAATGATCGAAATAATGTATACGACACAAGAACAGATTTATTACTTTAAAAAAATAGTTTAAAAATGACAATTTACCCGTATTTATTAATGAAACGGATTTTATAATTAAAAAAAATATTTAAAGAAAGTTTGGTATTGTTAAACTTAATATTGCATGCATTATATTGATCAATGTCTAAAAAAATCAATTCCAAATTCAATCAGCTCAAGACAAGCCGAAGAAATTTACTTTCACTGAAAATAGAAAAATTGTAAGTCATAATAACCAGTTATAACCACTCATTTTAACGTTCTTCTATAAACATTTACATTCTACTCCTCTTCTTTCCTTCTCTTCCCTACTGCATTAACATTACAGCCAAGGGATTTTATTTATCAAGTTAATTTAGAAAGTTGTAACAAAGGAGAAGAAATAGAAATTATAACAACTTAAACGATTATAAAAAATGATTTGAAACGTGTGATGCATGATAAAAAGTAGTCTTGAAAGAGTAAACTAACGTAAGGAGCGTTTGGTGGCTAAAGAAATTAATGGTTTGTGGCAGGCGGACCGATTTTATGATATATGCAAATGAACACAGAGACTATAATTACGTGCCTGTGATTATCGACTATTTTTCCAAGTGCGTTTGGATTTGTGCGCTTAAGACTAAAGGTGCTGCAAATATTGCAAAAGCGTTTAAAGATGTTTTGAAGAACCCATAACGACCGTTAATCAATCTACAAACGGATCAGAATTGTATAATATGTCATTTAATCGACTTATAAAAGCGTACCACAGCAATTATAATCATTATCTTAGAAATAGCAATCCAACAACTACTAACCAAAATACAAGAAGACACTAGACATGTTATCAAAGACATTACTGAAAAAACTCACAAACAATTATAAAAAACCAAAACCATCACATAATAGAAATAATACACCAGTAATTAATCTAGTTATGCATTGATAGTTCTGCGTTTAGTAATAGGTGTCCTTGAACAAACTAATTAAAATAGACTATGTTGATGCGCGGCTCTGAGGAATATAATGGCATCGATTGTTCTAAAAATGTATCAAATTACATGTGCCATGTTATGTTATTATACTTGGCGCGCATTTCTACCTAAATAAGGAAACACATTTACCAGCTAAAATCACTCTTAGTCGTACAATTACTTAAAATGTCCGATTGAGTCGCGAAGTGTTAAAGTATTAAGTAAAGTAAAACCAAAACCAAAAAAACTCAATCCAGATGACGATACCCAGGTCCTGTCCTATTAGTCCTGAACCACGATTGCACCGCGATACACAAGCTCCTAATCATCTCGTGTATTCCCCCTTAGTACGATCCGTGTGGCTTGCAGTCCCACACGTAGTCGCATAAAATCTTCAACCTCGTGATATCCTAGGCTGGTGCTTTTGAAATTGCATCCTCCCCCTAGAGGGAGCCAGTTTAGTCGACCTGCCCAATTACGCCATCTATTGCGTCAGTCAGATAGCCTGAGCAGCCAGTGAGTTCCCCTGTTTATATTTGCGAGCTAAGTCCGGTTCTGTTTTAAATCCGGTCCAGTCCGCAAATATAATTAGCTATAAAATAAACTAAAAAACAATAACCCAATTCTAACAATCGCAGACAAAACTAGTGCTAATAAACGAAACCGATTACATCAACAAAACAGAAAATTACAAACAATAACATCAAAGAAATCAAATTTGACCTTACCAATAAGTATCAACAATTAATCAAAAACATAATAAAAAAAAACAACCGAAAAATAACAACGAAAAAAAGGATTTAGAGATCAAAGAAAACCTCAAAATTTACAAATTAAAAAAACAGAATTCATTAAGAAAACCACACAGTCAAAACTCCAGATAATTCTTAAACTTCTAAGTCTAATCACACAATCCTCAAAATATCCATCCCCGGCAAAAGAAATAGTTAACTATCCTTATTCAATCGTAACAATCCACAAACCACATAAAACGGGAAAAATCTTGAGCTAATGTTATAGTGAAGAAGGCAACATACCAAAAACGTTTCATTAAGTAAATTTTACTAAGTGTCATAGCAAAATTTTGTCAAGATAATAAATATTAAACACTTCATTACCACACTCAATGGTACTCTATATAAATTTGTAAATATGTTTAAAAGTAGAAAGATAGACTGGCACTTTCTCGTTATAACCACCCTGCCACCCCCGAGCATTTAATTGAAAAAACGATAGTAGCTACAAACGTTACCTACGTGATTGTCTTCCACAAATGGTTAGCGCAAGAAGTCCTCTGTGTTCCCACAAAAACAATATTTTTTGAAAAAATGAATTGAATATAGCACAAAATAGACCTTTATGCTCCAAAACGCAGCGTAAGAATTGACTCGACAAAACAGATGAAAAAACAAATCAAACAATAATTATTTGTAACCTAACCCGCACATTTTTGTCGCCAGTCACGACACGCGCACGCTATAAGTTTATTGTTTTCTCATATATTATATTGGTGATTTTGCGAGCCGCACGTTTCGGCAAAGTTGCCATAGGTAAAATTTCTACAAGAGCCTGTCTGTTCTTCAGAGGTGGAGACTGTTTAGCGATATAGTTTAACAGCCATTGTTTGTCAAGACTCGACATTGTAGCATTGTATTTTTACATTATATCAATTGTTTCTACATAGTGTTGTTGAGTGTAGTCACGAAATGTTTAATATTCATTATGTTGATAAAACTGAATAATAAAACTTACTAAATATTGATTTGTAAAAGGTTTTCGGTTTGTTGACTTCTTCAGCATAATCGGTATAAAAAAATTATCAAAAAAGTAACAAACTGGGCCAACTTCAGAGTTCGATTTCGTCTCCAACGTGTTAATGTTGAAACAAAAATTCAAATGCACACATAATTGCTAAAATTAATAATTTATTTTATTTTGTAAATTAACAATCTATTTCTTAATTTTAATTAATTTTAATTCAGACAAGTAAGATAACTGTATTTTATTCTTAGAGAATATTCACAATCGAGTGAAAATACATTTTAATAACCAAAACAAAAACTTATTGGTAAAAGCGAAAACCATAGATAAAACAATTTCAGCAAAATAATAAAGTGTATTATATTGTTATATTACCTACATAAAATGCGAAAATATACTTAGGATCCTATTTTTTCCTAATAGAAAAAATAATACACTTAATAAAAAAAAATAAAGTCGATTCTTTACAGAATCCAAATAATGAAAATTTACGGTCATTAAAAATTGGCCAGCTTTTCTATTAGACCAATACTAATTTTATGTTGCGTAATTATTTATTTTAATTCTGTTTCCAAATATTCCCCCGCGCCAGGTCACATTTTTCCTGGTTGTACTACTAAAGAAAATGAATCTCAAAAATTGAGTAAGAGCACCGCTTGAAGCAGTCTGAAGTAGTGTAGCCAAAACTGGTACCAGCAAACAAAGTTTGTGCAATTTCTACAAAAGGTAATTTTTACAATCAATGTTTGAATAAAATAAAACCAAGTTGATGTTACCGATTGCAATCGCTCACTGCAATCGGTCTAGAGGATCACGTGTCACCGGCGCTGGTTCCAAGATCCTAAAGCAATCTATAGAGCCTGGACGTTACCGTTTGGGCTTAGTTTCTAAAAGGTGGTCTAGTCTGCCATGCATAGGTAACGTCTAGGCGGTAGAAAATATAAAAATCAGTGTCTCCTTCAAGTTCCATTCGAGTATCAGTCAGAGCTCCATCTTCTAACGAAATTGTATTGCGGCTAGTATCCAAGTTCTTAATAAAATTAAATTCAATAAAAGTTAAAAAAGCTAAACTCAATTCCTCAATAAAAATCCTCTTAGTTGAGGCAGTCTTTTATAGGTCGAAGTGAAGCGGAAAATTCAGTCGCGTCTCCCGCGCAACAGTCTTGAACTATATGAATTGCTACTAAACCGTAAAAATTCTCTAATAAAATTATTATTAATCCCGGTGTCCACAATTTTAATACAACCTCATTTAAGCATACCACTACTCATTATTTTTTAAACAAACAATTTTATAAAATTTTGTGAAAATTAGTACTTAGCAATTAGTATTAGGTGCATATTCGAAGGACGCAAGTTCAAATCCTGCTGGGAGTATATTCAATATAATATATACTCCTACTACTAATAATAAAGTAGTTGCAGTATAATGGAATAGAGATCAAGTTCGGTGTCCCTATCCGGCATGATTGCAGTACGCTCCAAAAATAACAAATAACAATTACCACTAATCCATGCAAACCATGCATATTTATCAGAATTTTGTGGATCAAAGCAGAGACTTTTTTGGAACTACGTCTGGCCAATACATATCATATTTGTAGTGTAATAACCAACATTCAAGTATCACCAAAGTATATTTATGTTTTCTTATATTATATTAACATTTTTTTCCATGTTAAGAATGGTGTATTATGTATGGCGCCTGTCTCTTACCTAGAAGGCCTAGATTTGATTCCCGGTTAAGAAGGTAGAAGATAGGGCATTTTAAAGAACTGGTCCTCCTAGAAAAGTATCTAGAACCCAATTGGGTCACAATAATCCACAGAATTAAAAAACCATAATAATAATTTATTTCTCTAATATCAAAAAGAATTAAACATATATAGCCAAACTCATCATAGAATTGTTTATGTAGCTATTGGTTATTTTAGTACTGTTAGTATTGTTGTCTTTGGTTATCTTAAATTGCGTTTCTACAATGAAAACTCAATACAAAGCAATTGTAGCTTAGTGTGTCCATACGTACTCATTTTTTCCTTTGTAAACAGAAATAATTAAATTGAGATTGTTTTGATTGATTTATTTAATTAATCGTCATGCAAGGTGGGTATTAGTTCCAAATATTTAAATCAATTTTAAATGATTTGAAATCATTAATTCATTAATTTATAAATTATCATCAGTTTTAAAACATGAAAATAAATGCGAAAATACTATATTCTTAGAATGTGAAACAAAATTCCATTTGAAATTTAATAGTAGGGTTAATACAACATAAATAATTGCAATAATCATTGTTAATGCTTTTTAAGAATTTGACTTGCTTCTATGTGGACTTCTTGGTTCATATGTTATTACCCTCGGTTTTGTGAGCAAAGAAATGTATAGATTGGTGAGTGTTATCATAGAAGAAACATGAAACAAATTGAGTAGTGAAGAATTCAAAGATCCAACATTCTACAGTACAATATACAGTATTTTACAATTTGAGAATATTAATTTGCAACCAAAATTTTAAATGCCGTTTGGTATCTTTAGTGTTTACACCAATGTTACCAACGTCTTGCATATTTAATTGGTATGTTGTATAAATATAAACAAAATGTTTAATATTGAGATATATATTTATACTATATATACTAAACTATGGGGCAATAACAGATTAACGACAGACCAGTAACGAAGAAAGAACTGGCATTTGTCTTTATATAGAGAAGGAAAGAACTTTAGTATACTAAAGATACAAAAAAAGGCAGCAAACCAAAAATGTTTAATAAATAAAATTTGGTGAGTGTTATAGTTAAGTTATACCCACATAATAAACTAATTAGTTATGTTAAATTTTAAACAATACAGAAAGTTGTAAAGTCAATTTTCGAGATTTTCTATTTTCACATTATTTCAAATTCTAGCAAATTTGCAACAAAAGAATACTGCAAGAAATAATAATTCAATTAAATAAAAACATTCAAACAACAGAGAAAGTTAAATATTCAGATATCCACTCTGTTAATTACATTGTCAACCACCGAATTTTGAAAGCACTTATAGATAGGCCATCAGAAAAATCCGAAACGCTAACATTAGTTGTATACTTACCCACTAATTGTCCCAGTTATCAAATGTAAAGTTATGCAGTTTATAATTTGCAAAATCTATTTAATTAATAATGTTTCAGGCATGAAAACTTTTAGGAATAAATTAATAATATATAAAAACTTTTAATAAATGCATAAATTTACATATCACTTTGCTCTGTAGTTGTTATTTATATTTTGTTTTACCAAAATACCATTCTGCAAATTATAGACAGCTCTATTGCTGAAATTCCATATTTGCAATTGTTATTCCAAGCACTATGTAAGTAATTAATTAATAAAGAGAGACAATTAGTTTCAAGTGGAGTTGTGATTGTGATTTGCAAGTAGTTCAAAAATGTTAAAAATTAATTTGCTTGTTTCTATACACAAATAAATTTTGCGACAAACTTAATTTTTTTTGGCGTATCAAGATAAAAGTCTATTTTTAAAATTTTATTATTAGTACATCAAATGTTTATAATTTTTCGTAAGAAAAAAATTCAAAACCATCTAATTGTTCTAAGAAATGGAAATCAATTAAAATACAAATACATTTTGTAATACATATCACAATAGTCGTGCCTTCTAGTAATTTGTACTTATTAATTTAAAGTTATACGCATTTCAAGAATAAAAGATAACGTGCACGCAATTTGAAACAAATTTTACTTTGTAGTATTTCACAAAGGCAATAACAATTAAACAATTAAATTTTTATTGTTGTTGAATTTTATGTACAGAAAAACAATTACGTCAAAACTAAATGCGTTAAGAAATTGGAATTGTAGTGTCGTATTGAGCAAGTTATACTTAACCAAGTAAACACACCTTCGTAGCATTCAAAATTCACTTTAATATGTCATAACTTTATAACTATTAAAAGTAAACAAATTACGTTTCAATATATTTATTCAGTATCTATTTACAAAATGTTATTGAAAACAACTAAATGATCTATTAATAATTACAAAAATTATTGGAATATATCTCAAACTGTAGCCGAAATTTGATTAAACACTGAAATCGAAATTAAAAAAAAAAAAAAGATCAACGATACAAAAATTTTGAGATAATTAATCGAGTACCGTTAATGTTATCTTAATTGTAAATGTGCTGTTTCATAAAGCCAATAGAAGATTATAACACAGTGCAATAAGTTGAGCCAACAGCATCATCATCAGAGACCAAAGCTTGAATTACCCAAAGCCTTCAGTAAGTTGTTGCAGTATAATTCCAAATATCATAAATATCATTGATACTTCTCAATAATCCAACCGGTTTCAATGAAAAAATGTAAAGGCTTATGCAGAAAAAAAAGAATAAAAACTTTAATATATCAAAACATTGTCAAGTCGATTATGAACAGCCAGTTTAGTTTTGCTTTACAACCATCCGATTTGTTGTCTAACTTTTCCAACAACGGGCAATGAAATGAATGAATGAATAAATAAAATAAATAAATTGCATTTATTGAGAATAACTGGAGAAAGCCGACATCATTATCTAAACAATTAATATATCTACATATCTAAAGTATCAATTCAGCATGCCTATTCACAAGTTTGGGCGTTCGACTGCGAGGGACGCGTCTTGAAATGTCTAATTTCCAAGAACTATAAACTATTCCGTTACTGCTGAAGACGCAATAAAATTAGAGATATTTGTAAAAAAATTCAATTCCAAATTCAATCAGCTCAAGACAAGACAAAGGAGTTTATTCTCACTCAAAATAGAAAAATAAGAAATAAAAATCTGTCTAACCAATATTTAACTTATTTTAACGTTCCTGTATAAACATTTACATTCTACTCCTCTTCTTTCCTTCTCTTCCCTACTGCATTAACATTAGAGCCAATGCATGATAAAAAGTAGTCTTGAAAAGTAGGCTGTTACCGGGGAATTGCAACGGCCTGCAAGAGTAAACTATCGCAAGCAAGATGTGGTGGTTAAAGGAATTAATGATTAGTGGCAGGAGGAATTAGCCGATTTTATTATAATTGCAAATGAATACAGAGACTATAAATACGTGCTTGTACGTATCGACTGTTTTTTCATGTGGGTTTGGATTTGTGCGCTTAAAACTAGAGGTGCTGCAAATGTTGCAAAAGCGTTTAAAGATCATAACGACGACTAATCAATCTACAATCGAATCAGAATTGTATAATGCATCATTTAATCGACTTATAGAGGCGTACGACAGCAATAATTATCACTCTACTTTTAGTGTTAATTGCGCGAGTGATACAAACGCTATAGGTAAAAATTGATTGCATGTTCAGTCTGCGTAGAAAGCATGTGTACTATAACATTTTAGATGATATTACTAAAGAATACAATACAACTCGTCATCGAACACCGAGAATTTTACTCGCGGACATCAATAAGAGTAACGAAAAGGCGGTTTAACAATTAGCGTTTATTATGTTTATAGAACTGCACTATAACACTTACTTTTGTCTCTTGGTATAAGGTTTTCGACATGTTGCCTTCTTCAGTATAATAATAATTTGTGATTGTTTCTAATTTATATCGTCTTTAATTTAGTTCTAGTGGAGGGAAGGTGGTCGGCTATGTCTTCTGTCGAGGATGGGTATTTTAGGAATTATGAGATTAGGCAACATGCCGAAAAGTAAATGTTATAGTGGAGTTTTATCAACATAATTGATTAATACTACTGTGAAACAAAAGTTCAACGTTGGTGATACTGTGAAAATAAGCAAGCGGAGAGTGGTATACTATAAAAGTTATATACCTCATAAAATTAAGATTTCCAATTCTACAGTCTATTTTCTAAAAAATTATACTAAGCGTGAAATTAAGAGATCTTTCTATAAATAAGAATTGCAGTAGGTACGGTATAAAAATGTTTGATAGAGAAATTTGAACATCGCAGAAATAATCAAGTGCATGTAAAGTGGTTGAGTTTCGACAAGACATACAATAGCTGGATTATATATGACTGATGCATTTTTAGTCGTTTACTAACAATGCCATTGTTTATATTTATTTTAATTATTTTCACTGCAGTGCTCATTAGTAGTGGTTTGAATAAAAATTATTATGAATTTGCGATGAATAACCTAAAATAATATTAATGTTTCACCGTAAATAGAAGAGAAGGAGAAGCGGTGTCGGTGGCTGCGACGGCGGTGGTGAATGATGACAAAACAGTATTGATGCACACGCTTCAATTACAAACGTCATTATAACATTTCAAGAAAACTATGGTATTAAACCTTCTGGAAAAATGAATACGAATACAATTAAACGCATGCGTCTAGTCTGTGTGTGTGTGTGTGTGTGTGTGTGGTGTTACTGATAATAATATCGACAATAAATAAAATATAAAATCGACAATTATTGATTACTATCATCTCACAATGAAGGTTTTGTAAAACCAGGATTAAATAGATAAAAATTAAATTTTACTGCAAGTAAAGAGATTCAGAAGAAGGTGACACAACAAACATTCAAAATTTGAAGCGTGCATACAAATTTAGAATTTGATAACTTGACAATACGTCCGAATATTATAATTTTAATGGGAAGGCTAAATCATCACATGCGCAAAACTTGTAATAAAAGAGAATTCACTAATAGTTTTAACGAGCAAGGATTTGTCTTAGGACATGCATTCTTTTCGCCTAACAATTATTTTACAAACAGAAACAAAATTCATCTGGACTCTGATGTATTCTGGGATGGAGGATAAAGAAATAATACTGGATAATTCACGCACACGTATACTGCATGTTTTAACACATGAAATTAGACATGCTCTCAAACTACTATATACGCACACTGCACGAGATGATGTTATCATGTTTCCATATTTCTTTCTGCAAGAAAACATGAGCGCATGTGTTCTTAGTACTGATGATATTTATGAAAATCAATCAATATATAATAAAAAAAAATTAATAACATTATTTTGACTAACCTCTCTCTTCTTCCTCCTGCTGTTACTTCTGCGAATACTACTACTATAATCAGTACTACTGCGATAATAGTTGTGGTAAACATTATTACTATTAGCATCATAAACAGTAAATTCTACGGTTATAACCACACAAGGTGAGCTTAAAACTGATGATGGTGATAATGATAAATATGTTACACTTAACCTGTGCAGGTTATAGAACAAATCGGCATTTCTTATAAATAGGGATAAATTATAAGTTATTTACAAAAAATGCTTTTGGTTTAAGCACTTGAAATCGACACAGTTTATCAGAACCCGAATTGAAATTAATCAACATTTTACATGACTTGTGAACAACTGCATTTTTACAGCTGTATGGCACGGTTAACACCAATTCCGAGTAAACATTCTTGTTTTATCAGAATAACTTTTATTTTTCCAATTAAAATTAATGAATTTATTGTTACCACTTAATTTTTAATGATGTGGCGAATTCTAGTTGTCACTATTTAATATTGAATGTTATAATGTTGGAATGTTTGAGAAGATAAAAATGCTCTAAACGAATTAATTACACAGCTATTAATTTTTAAATAGACTTGCTGTATTTAAAGATGCATTTTCTAGCGTTTACCCCTAAATGAACATTAAATGTTGCAATATACGTTCTATTACAATCTTTCTTCACTCTTGATAGAGAATAAAGCAATATTTCTTGTAGAATCATCGTTTATCAATACCATTCACACTTTCTACGTTTTAATAAAACAGCTTATATGTGGACATTAATTTAAAATAAATGATTCAATTGGACAGTGAGTTGAAGCGTTTGGCGGGGCGATGAGCACGCTGTCCAGCTGGGTTTGATAAAGTTACACGAGTCTTTTGGAACCACAAGTCAACCAATGTGGACAAAATAAAGTGCGTCACACTAGCACAAATTGTATATTGAAATGTAGAATGCCGCACCATTCTGACGCATATGATAAATAATTAAAGGAATAACCAGCGGTTGGATATAATACTTACTATACACAAGAAACACACACGCATGATAACACATGGACTTACATCCTCACAGTGCACAGAATAAAATTACGCTCAACCCAACGAACAATTCCACTAGTTGCCGCCAGCGCAGGTCGAGAGGCAAAAACCGGACAACTGCGGACACCAACGCGACTCAACTGCACAGCAATCACTCACAAAACATACCCAACGCAAATTATGCAACAACGAGCTGCACCGTTGCAACAAGTTATATTTGCGGCACGGACCGGATTTAAGACAGGACCGGCTTTTGCTCACAAATATAACAAAGAGGCTTGCTCACAGCGTGAACAAACGGACTCGCTGACTGCAAACAGATGACGTTGATGGGCAGCTCGATTTAACTAGCCGTATTGAGGCACTCCCTCTTGGACTGCAGACAATTCCAAAAGCACCAGCCTAGGACAAGAAGACTTCACGAGGTTTGAAGATTTTAGGCGATTACGAGTGTGTGGTTGCAGTAGCACACACAGATCGCATTAAGAGAATAGACGAGCGTTCAGGACTTCGTGAATTACAATGCAGCGTGCTTCGGGAACGATGAGGGCGGCAGGACCCGGTTATCGTCGTCTGGGTTGAGTCCGGTGAGGAATAAAAACTTGAAGAAGACGTTGGTTTCACTTAATATTTTACTTTATTTTTTATTTTTAATATTTTATTAACTGACTGTAAGAGTAAGAGTGTGCTTAACACTATGCCGGCCGGGTGTTTCGTCAACATTAGTTCGTTTTACGCCGGCAGCGCTGACTCGGATTCGATGGCCTGGCGCCGGGCATTCTTGATATTATCGCGAAATTGTAAATTGTAACGTTAAACTCGTCGCTAGTTCTTATGAGTTCTCAAGTCTATTCTTTTACTTTCATGAATTTTCGTGGAAATACATACGCAAATAAATGCACAATTTCTTTGTTTTATATATTACAAATTATTGTTTTGTCCTATTTCGTTTGCCATGATAAAAGAGCACAAGCACTGGCCCGCCGACTAAAAAGGTTGTTGACACCTTACTTTGATTTTAGTGTTTGACCAAATTTTGGTTTCGGAATGCTTGCTTGCTGCGCTGTTTATTTACAAAAGTTAAAGAATTAAAGCATGCTTGGAGTGCTGAGGGAAGAACATGCGCACATATGCAACACGGTGCGTCACACATACACATGCCTGCTCAACCTCTACAATCCGATAAGGGTTTCATATTACATAAATATTGTTCGCCAGCGCAACGAGAGTCGATACTGAAGTCGAGCACTGGGCGACACCAATGTGGTGTTGCCGGCGATTAGGTTAATTAAGCGCGCAACTCTTACAATTTATCAATGCAGATATTTGTCACATTTGTAAAAAAAATGTTGAATAACACCGATAAAGTGAAAGATCATTGTCATCTAACCGGTAATTTCAGAGGTGCAGCACATTTAGCATGCAATCCTAATTTTAAAATTGCTAAATTTATTCCAATATTTTTTCATAATTTGTCTGGTTATGATTCTTATTTATTTATTCGCGACTTGGCTACAGTTGAAGAAAATATTACTGTTATACCTGAACACAAGGAAAAGATTATTACCTTTACAAAATCTATTCTTGTTGATACTACAGAAGAGGGTCAAACTTTTATTAATCTTAGATTTTACTTAGATTCTTTCAAGTTTATGCCATTACCTTTAGAGAAACTTGCAAAAAACATGAAAATGTTTAAGCATATCAAAAGCATGTTTCCAAATAATAAAATAATGGATTTAGTAATGCGTAAGGGTGTATTTTGTTATAATTATATTGATTTATTTGAAAAATTAAAAGAACCGAATTTACCACTACAGTCAGATTTTTTCAACACGTTGACACAAGCTGGAATAAGCGATGAAGAATATTCACTTGCCCATAAGGTTTGGCATAAATTTCAATGCAAGACAATCATGGATTATTCAAACGTTTACTTGAGAACAGATGTGTTGCTTTTGGCAGATATAATCACCAGTTTTCGTGAAACATGTATACAATCATATCATCTAGATCCTGCTCATTATTATACTGCACCCGGACTAAGTTGGAATGCAATGTTAAAAATATTAATCAATAAATTAACCAATATTAATCTTGAATTATTGTGAGATCCAGCTATGCTTAGTATGATTTAAAATAACATTTGCGGTGCTTTATGTCAATGTTCGCATAGATTTGCTAAAGCAAATAACCAATTTCTAGAAGATTATGATTCAAATAACCTAGTACATAAATTGGCTATTGGGATGCAAACAATTTATATGACTGGGCAATGACAAAATATTTACCATATGGCAATTTTCAATAGGTTGAACATATAGATGATATAAATTATCTATCAATTTCAAATATGTCGGACGTGAGACATATTTTAAATGTAGATGTTAATTATCCTAAACATTTGCATGATCTACATAACGATTTACCGTTTCTACCTGAAAAGAAAATACCAGAGTCTAAATCAAATTATGTTGTTCATTATGTGAATTTAAAAGAAGCGGTACAAAATGCGTTAAATATTGTAAAAATTAACAGAGTGTTGAAATTTAGTCAAAGTCCTTGGTTGAAAAGTTATATTGATCTAAATACACATTTACGTCAAAATTCAATGTCTACATTTGAAAAAGATTTTTATAAATTAATGAATAATTCTATTTTCGGTAAGACAATGGAAAACATTAGAAAACATGGAGATTAGGGGCCGCACCATTAATTGCTAAACCAAATTTTCGCAGCGTAAAATATTTCTTAGAAGAAATGATTTCTATTCAACTAAATAAAACTAATTTTTTTTACAATAAATCAATTTATATAGAATTTACAATATTAGATATTTCAAAAACATTAATGTATGATTTTTATTATAATTTTGTAAAGAAAGAATTTCCTAATAAGTTATCAACATTATTATGTATAGACACTGACAGTTTCTGCAGTTTATTTAAATCTGACGATATTTATAAAACCATGAGTAATCATAGTCAAAATTTTGACACATTCAATTTTAATTGTAACAATCGACACAATACTAATTTATTAAACAAAGCAATTCCAAGTCTATTCGAAGGTGAATATGGCGAGAATATTGTAAAGGAGTTTGTGGGTTTAAAAGACAAAATGTATGCGCATAATGTAATGAATGAGGAAGAAAAAGTTGTGAAAGTTGTAAAAAAATGTAAAGATGTTAAAAACTCTACCTTGAAATCATCAATTTTTTTTCAACGATTACAAAAAATTATTATTTTACAATGAAATTAAGTATTCCAAGCAATGTTTATTCAGGTGTGAAAACCAAAATATTTTTTCTATTACTCAGAACAAGAAAAGTTTATGTGCATATAATGATAAAAAATATATTTTAAACAACGGAATTACAACATTAGCATGGGGTCATTACTGTATTACTTTAAAATAAATAAAAATAAAATAATTTATATTTGAATTATTTATTCCACACATACTCTTCCTCTTTGCAGCTGTCTGTTTTTGCACCTGTTGAAATATTGTTATGCATGATAGATTTTGAACTAGTATATAAAGAACGCTCGGTCGCTAATTTGCTAGTTACTATATTGTCGTCTAAAAACACAAGAATAATGAAAACGTTACCACCGTGTAAATTTGTTGACATAGACGACTGTTACGAGGAAAGATCGTCTGTGTACCAATGTTTATTAAAATTTTATTCGGAGGATGTGAAGAGTCGTGTGGAAGAATATGAGTGGTGTGAACCGGCAATGAACAACCTGCCATTGCTCTTTTCATTATTTGGAAAAGAGGAATGGTTTAGGAATTGCGCATCCCCCAATGCACGATAGACGTGTAAAAATTGCGTTAAAAATCAATATTTATACCGTCTCAGACAGAAGAAGAAGGAGAAGGAGACAGAAAACGAAAAGCCACCATCACCAGCACCACATTTTAATTAACGTTCGGCCACCAACAACAACAACAACAACAGCGCCACCATCATCATCATCACCAACATCAACACCACCAGCACCACCGTTACCCAAAACATCAATGTTTGTTCTTTAATTTTTACAAAATTATTTTTCAAAATATATATATTCTGTTTATTTCTAGTTATAATCTGTTATACAGCTCTTTATACTATCATTTTGTTTCTCATATTTTTTTCCATACTATTGTTAAGTCAAATACCACCTCCATAGTTATCGCTATTTTACAATTCATTATACCAACTCTCTCTCTCAGCACTATACATAATTTCGTTTTGTGTTTTGCTTTCTTTTGCTCGATATTCTTCTCTCTATTTCTTCCAACATCACCACCACCTACACCCACACCTTCAGAACCACACCTCGACAGAAAACACAGCAGAAACTATATAAATCGGAAACAATCATAAATAATTCCCATACTGAAAAAGGCAACATGCCGTAAACTTTTTACCAAGTAAACAAAAGTAAGTATTATAGTGAAGTAACATAATAAACCTGTTTGTCCGAGTAGCCAGCAAATCTTCTTTCATAAGATTTTGACTTAAAATCAGCCCTGTGCAGTAGCACTTTTAAATATAACTAAAAATAATGTCAGAGAAATTTTGTTTTTATAGACATGTTATAAAGCAATAATTTTAAAAAAATATGATTCTAAAAATTAAGAAAGAAAAATACAATTTTCATTGTACCTGTGTAAACAAATAAAATTATATTGAAGTAATAAATTGAAAAAAATAATTTATCTTTATATTAAGATTAAAATCGTTTTTTATTCTGAAAAATTGTTTAATAATTTATTTAAGACCGTTTTTTATCCAATAACTTCCTTCTTCATTCTAATTGTATAATATTTTAATGTGCATAGTATTGTTAATGTGCATCATTTTTTTTAAATTAAAAAACGAAGAAGAGTGTTGACGGAGTCTGTTAGTTCCGAGCTTAAACTTTAATTTTCTCTCACTGTTCCCCGTCAACATATCGGTGACAGGTAGCTTCTATCCAAGTTTACTTCAATGTGTCCCAAGACAATGCCTACGAAGCCATTTCATCCAAGTTAATCTTGACATTTCCCGCAGTAAAATTTTTCACACTTTGTGATAGGATCTTATAATATTTATTTATGAAAATGTTTAGTTTATAACACTTTTAATTTACTTCAAAGTATCGCAGAGTGTGTTTACAAAGTGTTTAATATATATTATGTTGTTGTTGTATTTCTTTATTTTTTGTTGTGATGAAGGTATTCTTTGCTGTATTTTATGTTTGCAATAATTCTATGAAGTTTATATTTAGTATATATAAATTCCTATAATTGGATGTGTTTCATTTCGCGCTGATTTAGAGTATTGTTGAGTGTGGTTATGAAGTGTTTAAGATTTATTCCCACATTTTATAATAATCCACAAACCCTAGAAACTAATAACAAAAATTTCTATTTTCTGAGTATTGTTGAGTGTGATTCAGTGCAATTTTTTAACATAATTTCTATTTTCTATAGTATTCTAAATTCTGTCTAAATTGTTTGACAAAGCACTAACCACAAACAAAATAAATTAACAAACAATTAAGATTATACAATCATACTGAAGAAAGCAAATTGAACAGATCAATTTTAAATTATTTTAATATAATTTGGTTTGCCCACGTACTAAACAAATTTTTTTTTCTAGAACTAAATAACAAAAAACACACACCAATATAACTATCTATTATTTCACAAACCAATATCCTAGA
>JAODIE010022436.1:0-19538 GCA_027575565.1 Diploeciton nevermanni
GAAAAGCAAATAAACATTTTTCTGCTATTTTGTAATGCTCCGAAGCAGCCACAAAAAATATCATACCACCCCAATCAACTGTGTAGGTATCATTATACTGGTTTAACACTTTATTCACAGCATTATATATATCCTTATTAAAGTCATATAATGCCGTGTTGACATCATGTCCATGTATATAAGAAACCCATTTCGTCAGATCAGTTGTATTAGCAAAGTCTTCTAGAACTGTTGATGTGTTTCTTAATGCGGGGTCGGTTGTATTACCGATCACTTTATCAGTATATAATGATGCATAATCAATCAAACTTGCAACAATAGAAAAATTTCCTTGAAGGACATTAGATATATCAAAAGACTTTCGATCTTTTACGACTGGATAGACTAAGTCGAGCTTTAAATTAAACATTGCTCCAATTCCAGATTTTGTATCACTGTTGAAAGCAACTTTATTGTTACCATCAAGAATAACAAATAACGTTAGATGAGTATTTACTACAAGGAATGAATTGGAATTTGCTACGTAGATGTAGACAATATTCGGTTGGTTAAGTTGGACTGCAAAATCATCATTAATGCGTACAATTTGTTTTGGTGCTGGGCATTTTAAGGATGCATTTTCTGAATTAAATATATTAAAAATAATTATTTTATCCAAAAGTATATTAATGATAAAATGTTAGCAAATTACCTTTAGCTTGGACTTGAGAATATCCCACTAAATAAAGAGACAAAATGAGCACAATCTTCATGGTTTAACGAAAACAATTGAGTGCAAAATTTAAAGAGTTTGGATGGTTTATATAGTAAACTGAAGACAAACTTATTTAATTTTAAGTCTCATTATCTAAAAATGTGTACACATTAAATTTAATAATGAGTAAATATTTAAAACACGTGTATTTTCTTATCTTAAACTTTTTTTATAGTTTGGTTATTATTATTAAAAATATCTCAAGGTTCAAAATTATATTTAATAATACTCATTATCGGGCAAAATATTTTTACAGTTTTACCACTTCTAATAATATATATATATATATATTAATAATATTCCAAAATATTATTGGAATAATATGTGGTATGTTAATTTGGTATCGGTAAATCAAAGAAATAGGTACAGGTGATGTTGTAGCGGGTGGCAAAGTAGTAAAATTTTTTAAGGATAACTTAAAGAAAAATAGTTTTTGCTGAGGCGGGTATGTTATTAATGGTTGTCAATTTGATTACTACTTAATTTTACAGTAAATCAATGTTGTTCATATTACCTTAGCGACGGAAGGCCAGCAGCAAAGCGGGTTTTATTGTATTGCATTGTGTAAATAAAATGCGATATAATTTAATTCTTTTCTCATTATTTTTACAATCAAAAACCAAATGCATTTTTTCTGACATTTTTAAACATTGTTTCTACTAATAGATATAGATTTTAACTTTTAACAAATATATATTATTGAATAACAACATTTTACATATGTTCTTTAAGAACAAAATTTGCAAAACTATGGTTTTTAATTTATAATAAATATTAACCATACTAAGAAACGCAGAAAGTCAAAAACTTTATATAAATTATTATTGAGTAACTGTTAGAAATTTTATTAAAACAAGGAAACAGGGTTGAGGTTAATAGAATTTATAATTTTGATAATGATAATAACAAATCGTATATTCCGATTTGCCAGTACTGACGGCAAACAATAAAATTTATACGAGACATGCAGACGGAAAGTGTTAACATAATAAATATTAGACATTTTGTGCATAATCCTAATAATCATCAAGACACTTAAACTATTTGTTGATGATGTCGCCAATGAGTTTTTGTGCTCAAAAATGTTTGTTATTAAATATAATTTTAAACTTTGTGATACTATGATAGAAACAGTTGTTGTAGAAAACCGAAATTATGCTAATAGATTCAAAGTGTTTGATTGTGTTTCTCTATTGTAGTTTGTAAAGTAGTTTGTTTTGACAATAACATTTTCAAATCCATCAATATTTTTTCAGAATCCTACTTGATCAGCTGATATCACAAAATGGGTTATTTATAGAGATGTACATCATGTTAACACGGCAATAAATATCTTTCAAATAGATATATCTAATGCAGTGCATAATGTGTTAAAACAGGATAATAATAAATACACATTTGAATAAGATACTATAATATTATTAATGTTGCTTTAGAGAATTACAAGATATAAGAAGCTCATTTGCCATGTAAGGATTTTTTAAAATCTTTCATTTACAATTTTACATCCTGTCGTAAATATAAGTTTTTAATGTCTTCAACTTCCTCAAATTTAAAAAAAAAGGCAATTTAGAGGTCACTTGCTTGGCAGTTTGCTGTGACTGACCGGGGATGTTAAATAAGCCTTTAGATTTAACGTGTATGCGATAATTTTATTGAGTACAACTGACTTCCTTTTTTTATTGGCTCTACAGACCAGATAGGTCTTTGGCCTTCTTTATTTTCTGCTTTCAGCTTTCTCTGTCCCCTGCGTTTTTTTTCCACCATCTGCTCTTTGTAGCATATTTGTAGCATATTCAATAAATTTATCTTCAAATCTCTTCTTCGGTCTGTCTCTGTTTTTGGGTGTCTTGCATTGGGCAGCTTATCGTTTTTTGGGAGTTTTTCATTATCCATTCTGGTTACATGGCCTGCCTATTATATTCTTATTAGTTTTGTAAAGATTGAGAGTTTTGGACCTTCTAGATATTCATATAACTCATTGTTGTATCGGAATCGCCACATCTTGTTTTCTTATAGGGGGCTCACGATTTTTCTAAGTATTTTTCTTTTAAAAATATCTATCATGTTAGCCCGTTTCTTTGAACATACCCAGGTCTCCCATCTACAGCTTATAACATGTCTTATTATTGTCTTAACCATACGCAGTTTTGTGCTGCGGCTGATGCCTTTTGATCGAAATATGTCTGACATCGCTTAGTAACTTTGTTAGCTGCCGTGACGCAGCAACTGACTTACCAGGTTAAAATTGAAGCCATGGTGAAATGCACTGAACTCAGAAATGGTGATTTGTGGCAAACTAGATTATTGTCTACACGAGTGTAAACACTCTGTTGAATGATTGACTGATTGTTTAATTGCTTCTTTGACTAAAGAGTGAGAGATCAGGGGTTTCAGCAATATGGTTATTTTGTTTCTATATTAAGTTTATATCTTACTACATTATACTCTTCATGTGTCAACAAACTTTACTTGCTGCGTTGTTATGCTGAGTTAATCATAAATTCCAAAAGCCTCAAACAGGATTTGTGACTATTTCTAACAACGATGGCTTTAATTTATGGTGGTTTTAATGATGATTTTAATCACTAAACTTTTGTCAATTACCTCGAATTACAGTACCTAACTCTTGGTCATCCCATCGATAGAGGCTAATAGAAAACGTCAAGTTGTTGGGCGAGTAGCAAAAACTAAAAAGTTTAGGTAGTTTATTCTAGGTTTTGGATAGAAAGTTTTGACCGGAGCGGGAAAGTTGTTGTTGAAAGCAATTTTAATTAATATTACATTTTACAAACAATTAATTTTATTTTGCAATCAGTCTTATATTATCGTGAGTAGGTAAAAACTTAGATAGTTCTTTTACTTAATTTTTTGATTTGATTCTATTTTATTCTATTGGATACTGTATAAGAGTTACAACCTACCTATTGTTATCTGTAAACTCCACATTTAAGATTATTATAGAAAAACAACAATAAATAAAAAAAGAATGGAATATATAAAGATTGTAAGACATACGTCTCAAAAATTTAAACTTGTTGTTTTGGTTGTGTTCTTTTTACATTGCATTATATTTAATATGTTGTTTGTATGTATTTAGTACTGTATTTATTACAGGTTTGGCAAAAAAAAAACAAAAAATAATCGGTGTTTTAGTGGAAAGTTTGGCTATAAAAACTAACAATGTTTTTTTTTATATATCAAACTCAGGCAGCAATACATATTTGACTTCAATATAAAAAAAAACTTAGGTGAATACTGTATGTTTATATGCTGAGCGACGTATGGATTTTAGGAAAACAACTTGAAACAAATGGTTTTCTTTGTAATGCTCATTATTTTAAATAACCTAGTAACAAATAAAGATAAATTTTATCACATTTTATGTAACGTTTCATACTTTTGAATCGTCTTCTTCTTTCTCATATATTTGTGCACAGATATATAATACAATTAATCTATCAATTTAGAATAAAACTCTAAATTATTATTAAGTTTTACTATGACTACATGCATTTTGTTAAATACTATATTCTTATTTTTTATGCATTATTAAATAGTGTACATAGTGCAACTGCAAATATTAATAATTCAATTAATTATTTATTCTATCCGGAATACTATTTAACTATCCGGAATAACATTCGGCAACCTGCGGTCATTTGCAACCATTTGCGCCGTCTGCGTAAACAAGAAAAGAAAAATTAATAAACAAAACCGCAAAAACCTTCTAGAAGCATAACGGAACGTTGCGTTAAAAAATGTGAGGAACAAAGTTCACTTTCACATATTTTTAACTTATTAATAACTTAATATAACAAATCATTTGCAGGTGGAAAATTTTTGGTTCATTAAAAAATATCTTTTGACCAAAATTCAACCAAAAAATAAATATTTGAAAATATTAGCTTGTCTATATATACAATAGTCCAAAGTATTGAAAATATATATCATATTCAAAACATTCATTCAATATTTAACATTTTTTATTAACATTCGATAAAAACTACGACTTAAAATTATATTCATTTCTTTATTTAAAATTAATTTATCCCTTTTAAAATATTTTTATTCTAATATAAAGCATTTGTGCTCGCGTTTTTTCCACTTGTCAAAACATTTCGGATATGCACTTTTGGGTATTGCCAATCGTCCTAAAACTGTGTTTTTCATAAAAAATTTTAATTTAAAAAAAACATTGCAAGGTTCCAAACCAAATAATATTTATTAGTAACAAGGTGTGCATAGATGCATTATCATAATACAAAATAAGTGAATAATGATGATAATTAAAACTAATTACCTGCTAAGTTATGATTATATTTATTTAAATTTATTTAAGTGCATTTGAGTGAATTTGAGTTCGCAAAATTGATCGCGCTGGTCAATTGATGCCCAAGGATGAATTATTTGATACATATTTTTTGCAATGTTTTATATAGGAAATTTGGTATTGTTGTGGTAATCTATTGCTATAATTTTGTATAGTATGAACTATATTGCTACACACATAAATTATGTTGTTAGGACATATAATGCAACCAGGAGTACAAAGATTTTAATTTAATTGTGACTATATCGTAATATTACTATTAATATAAACAATCTAATTAAATTGTTTTTGTACTTATGATAAGTACATTTTCATATCCAGAGTTAACTATATGCACATTAAAATATTAATGCAATAATCTGCAATGAATAAAACATATTGAAGCTGTATAAATGCGGCACAATTAATGTAATATGTTTAAAGTATATTCACGTGTATAAGGTTGATGTTTAAATGACTTTAGAAACCAGTTTAATGTTATAAAATTTACTACCTAATGACACGTGTACATGCATGCAAAGCGGCAATTAATAGTGTATGTTTGTGATGTGTGAACTATGTGTACCCATCGGTCATACTTCAAATTTAGCTGAGCAGAGGAAAAATGAATTAAAACAGATCTAGCACAATCCCAAGTATCAGTAAGTTATTTTAAGATCTTGCGCAAACGTCCCAACTATGATAAACAAGTGTATTCTATACTCTAAGTACAATTCAAAAACTACTAGAAAACTGACGCCAATTTTGTGCTGAAGAATTATTTGCGCCTGGTCACCTTCCGAGAGGACGACTCCATCCTGGATGCTGGTTGCAGCAGCGGAGATGTTACCCCGCATCCCTAATACATTCAAATAACCTGTTGGCGTCAACCTCAGCAAGGACTTAGTTTATGTAATTCAAGCAAATGAACATTGAGTGCAAGAATATGACAGGAGCTTTCAAGGAGAATTACCAGTATGTATTTTTTTTCTACGCTCTGCACTAAATTTAAGATCCAAGATAAGCATTTAAAAATTTATGCTAGATGTTAAAACCTGGGAGTAATGTGTTCTCAACTTTGGTAACATTCAATTCAGTCTTTTATGTTTATAAAAATCTGACGTTAAATAGCAAGTGGATAGAGTATGTAAAAAACGTGCAAAAACTTATCAGTCTATATCGTAGTGACTCACAATGGTGAGTAACCAGATTAAGTTTTAGAGAAGTTTATGACAAGTTGCGGGTTTTTAATTTGTCTGTGTGCTGCGTTCAAACGAAAGTATGTTTACTTAGATTTAAGAGTATTCCGAAGTAAGTAATAATTATCATGCAAAAAACATTAATTAATTACATGTTTCTGAGGAATGTTATCTAATAAACTTCTGTTATTCACCACAATTTGCTATTCAATGCTAAATTTTTATAAACATGAAAAACTGAACTGAATGCCAAGACTTTTACCACAAATTTAATCTACAGCGGGTAGGCATCCAATTAGAAAATTTAATTGAAAGTGGTGTATGATTAATATTCTTTGTTAGTATCAGACGTTGCTGTTAATAGCAATATTTAATGTTTGCAATCAACACTAATTAACCAAAAATTTGCAATAAAATTGCAATTAAATAATAAAACTAATCTAACTTGAAACTGGCAGAGCACATAATCTGTTATAGCCTGACACCACTACAGGTTCTCAGAAATAATTGGTTTACAGTTATCACACAAAAACTAAATATTAAACTAAAGCAAAAATTGACCAGCTCAGGACAACAGACATTTTGTTAACACAATCAACATCTAATCTGTTCTTGTGAGTAAACTCCTTGTTCAATATACTGTTATTATTTTGTTATTGAATTTATAATTAAATATTTTACAGTCATGCTTAACAGCTTACAATTTTTAATTATTTTGTTGTTTCTATTCTAATTCCACTGAGTATGTCTCAATTAAAAATATATATGAGTTTATGAGATGTAAATATAATTACCATACACTTTTATTTTTTGTCAATAATCTAGTGATTTTGAAAAATAATATAATTTTAAAATCCAATGGTCCACAAACATTCTGTACGCTTGTTGGCCTACTAAATTCTTATATTGCAACATTAATGACCACAGAATCTCCACGTCTTTGTGTAGAAATACACCATGTCGTTTGAAGTGAAATATGATTTACATTTGAAGTTTTTTTCTAATTTATTTTTTATTATAGAGATGTATTGTTTCAATCATTTTGACATGCCCAATTTTTTATGTCCAGTAAAAATTATGTTACAAATAAGATACATTTTTATCTTCAAATAGATTTAATTAAATTAATTTTAAAATAATTTTAATACAAATATGGCATCTGTTGTTTCTCAAACCAAACCAGCATGATGCGTGGATAAATTTTGACCATAAATCTATTGAAATTTGAATAATTCATCATAGCTGCATGACAGAACAATAATATTTATTTATCAAAATATCTTCATAAACAACAGTAGTGTAAAGTATAATGTAACGTTTTTAAGAAGACTATATTTGCTTTCTATGATTTGATAGAAGAGTATGCATTAGTTCCAAAAAATTGCAATTGGTGTAATTTGCTTACCACATAATTTTATTATAAATTCTTTAAATTAATTCAATTTTTATATATTTTGCATAATGCAATAAATTTTCAATAAAAGTTTTGTTGAACTAAGTCAAACCTAGAATTTTCGTTTAATAATAAATGTGACATATATCACTATTAACTTATTATATTAATCATCACCGTTATTAATCTAAAAGTTTTCTTTTAATATGTTTGACAAAGATGTTGTACTATTAAGAACAGTTAAATAAGAGTACATAGTCTTGCAAACCTAAGTAATAAAGGATAGTAAATAGAAATTTATACTTATAAATATATTTTATAACTTACTACTACAAATAAGTCGTACCCACAATAAGTGAGAGATCCTGCAGGTATAATCATAGTTTTTTGCGCCCGGAGCATTAATAATATCAAGGCTCTTACAGTTTGCAAATCTCCATCAAGAGGAATTGATTCATATGCCACTAAAACTGTAGTTTCACTCTAAAAACCATTAAAAAGAATAAAATCATATTACTTCAAATAAATTAACTTACGTTATCTAGAAATTTCTGAAATAACCATATTGAAACATGTATCACGTTTTGAATGCGAAAATCTATCATAATAGTGTACAACAATAATGCAAAAATTATTGGTGTCCCAAAAACGTGTACTAAAAAGACGTTTTTTACTAATTGAAAATACCATTCATAAATGCTGTACATAACAAAAAAAACATTAACATGATTATTCAATTTTCAATGAAATTTTTTTATACCTCAAAATTCTATGATGATACCTAATCGTGTGTTGTACATGAATGCAACGTTCATCCCAATTGTAAATTAGAGGAATGTTCTTTAACATTTTCTGAAGGTTAACCATATAAATCACAATATACTCAGAAAGTTGGCTAAAAAAGGACCCTATAGCATATCCAAGTATACAGAAATTAAAACCAACTGCCAGTTGAATATAAGCACAAAGTGGGCGCAACTCTTCCATGCACCCGGGGAAATATAACGGGATCGTAAATCCGCATTCTGTGTCCATTGGATCATCACATTTTGTAGTTACAATATAATAAATGATAAATAGTACTGGGGTACACATAATTGATAGTTTCATTCGAGCAATTGTAATCATATCAATTAATTCAATTCCATTCGGCTTTTCGCAATTCTCGAAATTGCCTATTTCTTCCAACAGAGCAGCCCATTGTTTCTGGCGACCATAAAATGTTTGAAATACTAGATAAACCATAGGAAATGCAACAATTAATGAAATGTCCGTTGAAACATCAGCAATACGAAACTTATCAGTTATAGCTAAAATTATTTATTTATTTTCATTTATAAATATATGTACTAAAAATTATTACTTATGTGCCGAATCAAACGAGGAATAGACATTAACGATATATTACTTAACATGAAAAATATTATATGCCCGCGAATCCACTTCCAAAATGATATTTCACCATCAATCCAAATTTTATAAAATCTTAGCAGTTTTATCAAAAATGTTGCAAGTTTATGTTTATTGTCTTGAACATCATTTGGTTGCACCAATTTTTTATATAGCCATATTAGACGCTCTTTGTTAGATCTGACGTCCATTATGAACGTATTCTCGATCTAAGAGAAGTACGAATGGCAAAATATATTTCATTGCAGATTCAAGGTTGTTAATTATCTAAAATGTTGAATATTACATAGGTTTTCAATAATAATTAGAAGGCAGAATTACTACGATCTACAGACGTGTTGTCTTGATAATATGTTAAATAGTATACTCTATCAATAATCACAAATATAATTTTCTTCTTCATTGGCTGACTCATTGTTTTATTAATGCTGTAATTTGTTGACATGATAACAAAACATGGTTTAGTATTAACATAAATTACAAGGTTTTAATAGAATATAAACGCTAGATACGAGCTTTACATGTGAATCATCACATGACATGTTGGCACGTGGAAGTAAGTTTTAACATTTACATTAACTCTCTTTGTTTTTATTTTTCTAGCGTTATTTTATTATAACAATTTGGAGGATTGTTAATTAAACAAAAAAAAAACAAATGTATTTTATTTAAACGTAAACAAGCCAATACATTGAAAATTTTCTGCACCAATTATTGACTGATTATTGATTGATTAAGTGAATCTAACCTAATCGGAAAATGCGGTTATAAGTGGTTTTTATTTCTTTACCATGAATTTTATGGCGTTGGTTTTTCAGAAATCGTGGTGTGGTAGACTATTATAATTTCTATTGATACGCTGTAAGCAAAAGATGAGCTAGTTTAACGAAACAATTTATGAAGCTTCTAACACGACTTAATTTTTTTACTCTCCTGTGCTAAGGTTAATGCAATAATAAATATTTACTTGGTGCAAAAAATTACCTTTGTTTACTGTTGCCTTTGCATTAAATTAAAAACACTAGATGAATTACACTCTTTGACAGCATAAAAGTCCCATGACTTAGTTTCGATTTGCGTGGCATATGAAGGATCGTAGAGAGAATTGTAAGCCGCCTATAGTAGTAACTAATCAACTGTACCACTGTGGATATCTCGGCCTTGACCCATAATAACAAATATACCGTAGATACTGAGAGAACATGTAAAAATGTAATTTGTGTATCTTTGATAATTCCCAAGTTATAAGTTCTCAAAATAAATTTTTGTTAAAAAATGCAGACGTAGAAGCCTATTCCGAACAAATATACAATTAGAATGTAATTTTAGTATTTGATTAGGTATGGATTGCTCAATGCAACAACACTATACCAATTTTCTTGACGTAATATAGTTTGTTAGATAGATTTTTTTCAATCGGAAAATTGAATTGAATTTCAATTTAAACTCATATACGCGATTGCAATAATTTGAATTACTTAATTGAGTACTTTTGTTTTTGTTTGTTTCTGTATCGTATAATGTAATACAAGGGTCGGTCACCTGTTTCGGACGGCGGGCCATTTAAAAAAAAAATTACGCAGTGCTCACATTGAATTTGGTGTTTTATGAAATATAAACATAAAAAATTATTTTTTACTAACATATTATAATTACAATACTACTAGAAAATAAAAAATTATACAAATTATATAGAAGGAAAAAAACAAATATATATGTGTTAGATTCTAGAAAATGCTTGTTACCAAAGAGCTTCAGTAGCTCGTCTGAACCACCCTGCCGCCCCCGAGCTTTACACGGGTGGTGCCATCATTGCGACCATGCGCCATGTAGGTTAGCACACGTTATTATTCTAATGATTATTCGTAGTCATAACTACAAATCCGTAGGTACAACAACGCACCCATAGCCATTTCATCACATTCATAGTGGTAGGAGTTCTCCTTAGTCATGGCAACGCTAGTAGTCACAACTAACATATGTATAAATATATAAATATAAAATATATAAATTTGTAAAGATGTTGAAAAATAAAATAAAAGACTAACATTTTTTTTTGTTAAAACCACCTTATCATATCCGGACATTTGTGGTTATATATTATGTTTTTTTTAAATTTATTAAACATATTAGATGATATATTTTTAATACGTAGATACACACGTCTGTGTGTGCAGACAAACTACTATAGAGTATTGTTGAGTGTGGTTACGAAGTGTTTAAGATTCATTATATTAATAAAATGTTACTATAACCCTAAATTAAACTAATCGAAAACGTTTAACAAATGAATAAAAGCAAGTGTTATAGTCAATTTTTATCAACATAACAAACTAGTTTAATTACAAATTTGGTTAACAACAACGAAAATTTATTTTTGAATTAAAGAGATTGTATTCACCATTTTTTGTGTCTAGTGGCCACCCAAAATAACTTGTTTGAATACGCATATAAATTCTTTGTAAATAAAACATTTTGCTTAATTGTAATTCTTATTTTAAAAAAATCGAAATTTCAATTTTCATTAAACTTGCGATTTCTTTATTAATTATCAATATTAAACATTGCTCTATATTATGTTATTCATAATTAATAGAACGATAAGCTTTCGTACTCCAAGGTGAAGCGCAAGAAATAAATCAGCAAAACAAATAAAAAAATAATAAAAAAAAAACAATAATTTGTATTCTATCCCGCACATGGCGCACATTTTAACAGATAATCGATGTTCATGTAAACTGTTATTTACACACTGGATATAATATGTTTGTATTTTTTCTGTTTCAAAAGTCTTTTCTTTAATTTGTTACGTATAATGAGTTTTAAAATAAATTCTTATACTCGTATTTGAATCATGTACTCGTAAATCTCCAAATAGTATTTAGAGACAAATACTATAGGGAAATTAAATAGTATGTAGAAAAACACACCAAAGATCTGTAAAATAGATTTTGGAAATTGTTTCTTATTTATTTAATTTGCCAATAATCCAAGTGCCGAGTTATATGTAAAACTCGTATTTGGGATTCACATTCGATGAAGACTTTGTAAATTATGTAAATATCAAACCATACTTTTTTAAAACGTTACCAAAGGACAGAATTAACAAAAAAATATATTTTGTTAAAATATTATACAATTAGTAACTATATATATATCTACTTTATGAAATTATGTTTTTAATGGTTTATATAAAATATAACTTATCACACATACTTCTTTTGAGTCAAGCAAACAATAAACTCAAATTTGCAGATTTTACAAAAGAAATTCTTAAATATTATAATTTCTTGATTGATGGTGAGATATCATTATTGATCGCAATTCGCTGACATGCGTATAATTTTTTAGGGGCTAATAGTGTCTTTTTTATATGTACTGTTTATTTCATTCGACGCATTAGTGATAAATTCTTACAGTAGATATATTTACAGATTTAAATAAATATATGATTTTAGTTATAACTGATATCATATCGCTGATGTATCAACGGACATTGCATTGATTGTCATAATACTCATAATAGGATAAAATTAAATTAACTCATATTACACATTATTATTCAAATGAATATATTTTCTTTTACAGGTTCTACGAATGATAATGATAATTTTGATTAGTAGAAAACATCTTTCTAGTGCACATTTTTGCACTAAATAGCATGATAGATGCTATGAGGCTTTCTTCTTATATTATTTAAGACAGAAATTGGTGAATAAAATAAGTAAGCTTTTAATTTACTAAAAAAGTATATCTAATAAATAATTTAATAAGTAATAATAAGTTTGTAAAATTCTTTGCTCATTATTGGTTAGCATCCAATTGTGCCTAATTTTAATCAGCCACCAAAATATTTTGACTAATATAAAGTTTTGATATTTTATTACAATAGTATGCATAATGTTTCAATTGACTATATTTGCATTCTAATATCGAGTAGAAGCGTATGCATAAGTTTTTAAGCAATTTGACTAAAAAGAGTATTTGGTTTACTATAGGTGTATTGCTTATACTTTTTCGGAAATAATTCAACATCTATATATCTTGCATAATACAATAAATATTTAATTTAAGTTTTGTGAAACTAATACAAGTCGACAATTTTGCTTTAATAATAAATAAATATTACTATTAACCTGTTGTGTTTGTCATTACCGTTTTTTCCTTTTTTACTTGGCTATGAAGATTGTATTTTTGACAGCTAAGTAAATAATTTTGAAAAACTTTGTAGTAAATAATTACAATTTAAATAAAACTACAATTTTATCCTAAAAATAATTTTCAAACAAAAACTACTAGTTTTGTCCCACATAGTAAACAAATATTATATTATTAATGCAAGAATTACTAGTGTTTTATTACGTGCATTAAAAAGTCGTCTTTTACTAATCGAAAACACCATTATTAAAATTGCTTTATTTCTTAAGATTTATTAATGATACTCAATTATCTTGTGCAACGTTTATTTCAATTGCAAATCAAAGAATTCAAACAATGTTTATTCAGGTGTGAAAACCAAAATATTTTTTTAAACTACTTAGAATAAGAAAAACTTATATGCAGATGATGATAAAAGATATATTTTATACAATGGAATAAACATTAGCTTGTGGTCATTACTGTATTACTAGAAAATACAAATATTATAATTTATGTTTGAATTATTTATACCACAAACACACACACTCTTATCCTTTGCACACTGCCTGTTTTTTGCAACTGTTGAAATATTCAGAGTATTGTTGATTGTGGTTACGAAGTGTTTAAGATTCATTATATTGAAAAACTGCACTATAACACTTACTTTTTGTCTTTAGGTAAGAACTGAAGAAGGCAACATGCCAAAAAGATTCTTACATAAAGACAAAAAGTAAGTGTTATAGTACAGTTTTTCAATATAATGTTGAAATATTGTTATGCATGATAGATTTTGAACTATAGAGAGCTCGGTCGCAAATTGCTAGTTACTATATTGTCATGTAAACAAAAAAAAATGAATTTGTTATCACCGTGTAAATTTGTCGACATAGACGACTGTTACGGAGAAACATCGTCCATGTACCACTATTTATTAAAATTTTATTCGGTGGAGTCGTTTGGAAAAATATGAGTAATAAACCGGCAATAGACAACGTACCGCTTTTTTTGTTATTTAGAGAAAAGGAATTGTTTAGGAATTGTGCATCCTTCGATACACGATGGACGTGTAGAAATTGCATTAAAATTAATATTTACACCCCCTCCTCCATAACAACTTATGGATGGAAGAACGCTGTCTCAGAAAAAGAGGAAAAGGAGGAGGAGGCAAAAAAGATGATGATGATAGAGACAGAAAACAAAAAAAGCTACTATGACCAGCACCACTCCAATGGTATTTTAATTAACCCTCCGCCACCACCAACAACAGTCTCAGCACTACCACTATCATCATCATTATTATCATCAACACCACCACCACTACCAACAGCCAGTTCTACCCAAAACATCAATGTTTGTTTTTTAATTTTTACCAAATTATATTTCAAATTATATATATTATGTTTATTCTTAGTTATAATCTATTATACAGCTTTTTATACTACCATTTATTTCTCATATTTTTATCCAAGTTTTTTTCCATACCATTGTTAAGTCATATATATATATATATATATACCATATATATACCACCATAGTCATCGCTATTTATTTAGTCATTGCATTCTTTATACTCACCCAAACCACAATACAAAGTTACCCTCTCCTGCAATTTTTTGTACTCTCTTTCTTTCCCTTTCAGGACTATACATAATTTCCTTTTGTGTTTTGCTCTCTTTTGCTCAATATTCCCTTCTCTATTCCTTCACGTAGCCAAACACCGCCATCATCACTACCCACATCCACATCCCCATTCCGATCCTCAAAGTGTATCTAGAACCCATTTATTTATATTACTATTAGAGTAGATTTGATCTTGTAATTAAATAAATTAAAAATAAATCAAAAAGAATCTTGCTGGGTGTATGTGCATTAACACTGTGGAATAGTAAATTTTTGATTGAGACGGCATTATCAGCACACGATTCATCATGATGTTAAAAAAAACGGTTTTTCAAAATTTTCAAATTATTAATGTGTGACTAAATTTTGGTTACAACTTGATATACTATCCCATAACTTTCGTAATTATTATTTGATAATTTAGCTGTCTTTAATTGCAATTTACAAATACATACATATAAAAAATGTGTGAAAGCGTAAAATATTTATTTTTAATACTTACAATGCTATAATTTATTAATACGAATTTTTGTAAAAAAGTGGTTTTGTCGATTTATTTTTTACGCTGCGCTTGAGGCATAAATGTCTATTATTCTGTTAATTATTATTAAAAAAGAAAAAGAAAAAAAAACAATCAATATCATTAGATAATTTAACCAGTACAATTTGATAACGTCATTACAAAGTGTGAGTATCAATCCAACCAGCCGCAAAGCAACAAAATTCTTAACAACGACGAAATACGTATTCTAATTAACCAGCATAATTTATTAACCTATCTATGTGAGTGAATGAGTTATAAGTGCCAAAGTGGGTAGAGTAAAAGAAAAAGTGATTGATGGACAAAAGAAGTTTCCAACAATCAATCAAAATAGGTTTTGTTATCTATTTGATAAAATTTGATGTAAAAACTATGGTGTCGAGATTGATAAAGCGCATCATAAAATGATGTTCTTAGGGTGTGAGCATGTTATTAAGATTGCATAGTGTTTGAGTTGAGAACGGGGTGACGAGCAAGCGGGAGTTTTGAATTAGGCATGCGAGAATAGGATTGCCTAGGTTGTGCACGCGAGCTTTTGATATGCAGGAGTTTGAATTAAACATACGAGAGTTTTATTAAGATTGCATACTGTGCAAGAGGGCAAACGGGAGTTTTGATTTCGGGCATGGAAGAGTTTGAATTACAGCTGATGTAAGAACAAACGAGCTCAGAAACATTACTCGTCACCTTTTGATGCGCAGGACAAAATGGAAAATCTGATTGGGAATCATGTATTGTCTGAGAATATTCTAAATCTTTTAAGAAGCAGTTCCGTTTATATTTCTGTTCGTAATAAATATTGTTAATTTGTCCGCTTATTCTGTTTAATAAGTTCAATTGACTTCTCATCCAACTAGTGAAAATTTCTAGTTGGGGGACACATGGAATACCTATACAAGTTAACGGCATCAAAATAAATAATATGTGATTTAGGAATTTTAAGATCATATATTAAAGTTTCTGTGGAATATGTGATTGAATAAAATTATATCGATATCGGAGAAAAACTTCAAATTAACATTAGTTTTTTTTTTAATGCAGATTTCCATGAAAGCCCTGGATCAGTAAAAAAACATTTTGGATCGAGTTCATAATTTATATATGAAAATTTTTGAAAGTGTTTAGAAATGTTGGTTAGTAATAAAACATCCGTCTTTAGATATAAATCGGAATATTCACCAAGTGTTTTAATTTTGAATCATCAGTGACACCGTTATCCCGTAGAGTTTTTTTTAAATACTAATTTTAAATGATCTTTATCTGGAAAATGATTACCTGTATGTATAAATTCATATAATTCTAAACAATTTGCCAATTTAGCTAATGAACTTGATATAAAACGAAAAGAATCTAAGAAACGCCACGTGAGTTCGCCAAATCGTTTTGAAACTGAAATATAATTTTCAATACTCTGCAGAATAAGAAAAACATCTCCAGGATAAGAATTTACAAATTCAGTAATTAATAAGTGGCAATCGTATTTACTAAACTTATAAAAAATAATGGGTAATTATTTTTCTTTCTTAATAAGTATATTGCCAGCATTACACACGGGTGCGATAAAATGACCGGTGAAGTTATTATGATATCTTACTTTAATATTATCAAGCGTATAGCGGTAATTACAGTGTGTACATTGTACATTCTGTGCGTATTCTAAATTTTATTTTTCCGTCATAATTATCGGCTTATTGGATATTTTTTATACAATTTCAATGTTTTGACTTATCAATACCAACTCTTTAATAAACCATCTCGCAGGATTTTCTCCACAATATAAATTAATTCTATTCAAACTTTTATCGTGATGGCAAACTAAATTATATGTAATCCTATATGGAACATGCTTATGAATCTTACCCGATGCATTTTCAACATCTGAAACATTCAATGGCTTATCAAAACATTCAAAATCTGCATAAATGAGAAAAGGTGTGAGTAATAAAACGGCATGTTTAGAAAATTTAAGTACTGCCTTTTTTGCAGGCACTTCAATTATAACCGGCTGATGAGGTGCACAATCACGCTCATTAGACCGAAAGTGTCCCATGCATGTGCTACAGATTAATGAAGCGTAAATTTATAAAACTGTAGAGGATCGAATTTGTTTATAGAAATTGTTAAGCTGGATACCGTTTTAAAAGCCCAACCGCTCCCACCTTCACTATACACCTCTTGACTAGTGTAAATTTGCGCAGCCAGATCATCAAATGCTTCTTGAAGAGTTGTTGATGGAAGTAGAATAATGTTGGAGGTGCGAAATTGCTCAAAAGCCTTCTCCTCGCTGATCGGATGAATGCACTGTGCAGTTAGCATGATATTACATTTCATTCCCTTCAGCTGCTTCAACGGGATTTTTTATTTCTTTCTTTCCCAGCATGATTGAAGAAATACTTTTGAATCCAGATAGTTTTCAGAATTATGTAAAATGCCAGTTTGAATTCAATTATGAAATGCTGATTCAAGCTAAAAATTTAAAACTATTAGAATTATGTAATGATATAATACTATTTAAAAGTATTATGGAATTATGTAATAATAAAATATTTTTTAAGAGTATTACCTTTTGATATTTAGGCACAATTTTGTTTCTGGGTGATAATCCTTCAATATGCGATGTAGGTTGACGTAATCATTCATTAATCTTACGATTATAATAATAAATCCGGGTTATGTTAGCTTCAACCATGAGTAAGGCTCCAATATTATAGGGTTTTCCATTTTTTTTATTAAGTGCAACTAAGTGCAATTAAGTTATTGTAAAGCGTTTTTAAATATGGGAAATTAAATTTAAGCAGGTTTTCATAATCCCTAGTGGTTAAACATCTAGAAAAGCGTTCCGATATTTTACTGGTGATATCCTCGCCGTCTATTTTTGAATTAATTATTTATTCAAAATCCATTTCTGCTCCGGTATGCACACCAAATTTCTTTTGTCCTTTGTAAACTAGCTTGGTGTCGCAATCAACCATCTGTACAAACTGCGTAGAACTTGTTCCGTCAAAGCTAGCGGCAAATTGTTTCGGCAGAAATATTTGACAATCTTCCAATTCTAAAACAATAGACTTCCCAAATTTTGTAGTAACCCATTTATTATGCGTAATGGTATACCGCTTATCCACTTCTAGTGAGCGATAATGTCGGTAAATACTTTATTCCCAAACCGCACTTTTTAAACTTGTTGAGGAGATTCATCGTGACTGGCGTACGAGGAAATTTATACTTGTTATCAGCATCAAGTAATAATTACAAATGCCAATTTTTATATTATTTTATATACAAATAATACAAATCATATTTCTTCTTCCTCAATTCTCTCACAATCGCAAGTACGGAATAATGCGTTGTAGCAATTCATAATTAAGCATTTTTCTACTCGTTTGCAAGCCGAGCACTTAATTAATTCATCCGTTATGTGTTCCTGAAAATTGCTCAAATTCGCTGCAGTGGCAAAAAACATGATTACAAACAAGCGGAATTATTCAGAGTTGAATAATCGGATACCTACAACAATAATTCCGTGTTCTGAAACCGTGTTTTCACAAGTTGAGAGGGAGGAGTATGAGATGGAAGAGAAGAGGAGCAGAACGATTGGAATAGTGCGGCGGAAAATGAATAAGAACGAGAAGAAGAAGAAGTGGAACAGGAGAAAGTAATTACTTATTTAAATATTCATCATTTCTATATATCACATTTAAATCTACACCCATGCCATGTATGATATCTAGTATATAATGATCTGCTACCATTTAATATCAAAATGGATAGAAGAAGAATTGGGAGAAGAGAAGTTAATATTAAGATGTTAGCTTATCAAACTCAAGATGAGAAAATGTGGTGTGCTATTTGTCTACAAACACCGTTTTTTAAACTGTGTTTAGAATATATAAATAAAAGATAAATATAATCATATATTACTTATTTAATTTATTGTAGTCTTGCGGAATATTTAAATTCATGTTATTATAAGGATATGATTCGGACTTTAGGAAAATCTTTATATTCCGTACGTCGCAATGATTAAAAGTGCTTGGAATCGCATTGTTTACATCACGCTGATCCGTATGAAACGCTTAAATGACATATCTCGGTCTCTCTAGAGCCGTGCTGGTCTTTACCGACCAGATGTCACGTTCCGTATTTCGTAGAGCAGGGAGCTCATGCAATTC
>JAODIE010022447.1:0-19526 GCA_027575565.1 Diploeciton nevermanni
GCCCACACCACCACTTAGCTCCACCCACCGCATTCCGATCCTCAAACTGTATCCAGAACCCGCTTATATATACTACTAATTTGGCCTGTAAAACATCCAACATTTATGTTTTTGCAAAAGAATTGCTTGTAGAAAAAACAAATTGTATTTTATTAATTTTTTAATATAAAATAAAAATAATAAACAAATTGTTTATATCGGGAATGTTTAATTTTTTACCGTTATTCTTCGAATAAACATGAAAAATGGACAATTTGGCTCGTGAAATGTTCAAATTTCATGTTTTTGCAAAAATAATGCCCTTTAAAAAATTTAAATAGTATTATATACTATATATTATATACTATGAAAAATAATTTCATAGTATTTTAATGTATTAAATATATTAAAAAACTATATTAAACGTAAAACGCTTAATTTTTATGTTTTTGCAAAAATAATGCCTGTAAAAAATATTAAATGGTATTTTTATGTTTTTTAATTATAAAATAATAACAATAAACCAATTATTTCTACCAGAATTGCTTAAATATTTTTTAATTTTTATTTTAAAAATCGACATGAAATATGAAAAATATTAAATAATATTTTTATGTCATTTAAATATAAAATAATGATAATAAAGTAATTATTTATACCAGAATTTTTTGAATGTTTTTAATTTTTTATTTTAAAAATTAACATGAAATATGAGCGATTTGATCCATAAAATACACAAATTTCATCTTTTTGCAAAAAGATTGCCTGTAAAAAATAATAAACATTTTATAATGTATTTTGAATAAAATCTAACAATAACAATATAATTGTTTATATCAAAAATGCTTAAATACTTTTTTTACTGTTATTTGTTGAATAAACATTAAATGCTCATATTTAGATAGTAAAACATCCAAATTTCATGTTTACGCAAAACTAACGCCCGTAAAAAAATTAAATGTTATTTTAATGTGTTTTTAATATAAAATAACAATATTAAATTAATTGTTTATATTGAAAATGCCTAATTAATTTTTTACTGTTATTTTTAATATAAACAGGACTTATAAGCAATTTGGCCCGTGAAACGTCCAAATTTTAGGTTTTTGCAAAAATAATACTTAAAAAATAATAAATAGTAGTTTTATGTATTTTTAAAATTAACTGACAATATTAACCTAATTGGTTAAACAGGGAATGTCTAATTATTTTATTATTGTTTCTTTTTTAATAAACATGAAATATAAGCAATTTGGCTCGTAAAACGCCCAAATTTTATGTTTTTCCAAAAATAAGGCCTGTAAAATATGATAAATAATAATTTTATGTATTTTTAATATAAAATAACAACTATAAACTAGTTTGTTATATTGGAAATAATTAATTATTTTTTTATTGTTAATTTTAGATTAAACATAAAATATGAGCGGTTTGACCCGTAAAATGCCCACAATTTATGGTTTTGTTAAAATAATGCCTGTAAAAAAATTAAATCGTACTTTTTTTTATTTTTAATATTAAATAACAATAATAATTATATCAAAAATACCATTTTATTTTTTCCCGTTATTTATAGAACAAACATTAAATATGAGCAATTTGGCCCATTAAACGTCCAAATTTCTAGTTTTTGCAAAAATAATGCCTGTAAAAATCAATAAATAATAATTTTATAAATTTTTATAATTTTTATAATATTAAAAACCAATTATAACTTAATTAAATATACCCAAAATATTTAATTATTTTTTTACGTCAATTTTTAGAATAAACACAAATTATGAGCGATTTGGCCCGTGAAATGCCCAAATTTAATATTATTAGCAAAAATGTTTGTATGGTTTGTAATAAATAATAAATTGTATTTTTTTATATTTTTATTATTAAATAACAATAATAACCTAATTAACTATACCGCAAATTATTTCATTGTTATTTTAACAATAAACATAAAATATAAGCAATTTGGCCTGTAAAAAATCAAAATTTCATGTTTTTGCAAAAAAAAAGCTCGTAAAAATAATAAATAGTAGTTATATTGATTTCTAATATAAAATAACAATAATAAAATTTTTGATTATACCAAAATTGTTTAATTACTTTGTTACCATTATTTATAAAACAAATATAAAATATAAGAAATTTGGTTCGTGAAACGCCCAAATTTCATGTTTTTGTAAAAATAATGCATGTAAAAAAATAAATAATATTTTTATGTTTTTTAATCAAAAATAACAATAATAAACTAATTGTTTATACCAAAAATTCTTAATTAATTTTTTACCGTTATTTATAAAACAAACTTAAAATATAATTAATTTGGCTAGTAAAACGCCCAAATTTCATGTTTTTGCTAAAATAATGCCTGAAAAAAAATTGTATTTTAAAAATTTTTATTTTTAATAAAATCTAACAAGAACAATATAATTGTGTATACCAGAAATGCTGAAATAATTTTTTACCGTTGTTTTTAGTATAAACACGAAATTTGGCCTGTAAAACGGCCACTTTTCATGTTTTTGCAAAAATATTGCTGGTAAAAAATATTAAATAGTATTTTTATGTATTTTTAATATAAAATAACAATAATTGTTTATACCAAAAACGCTTAAATTTTTTTACCGTTATTTTTAGATTAAACATGACATATGAGTGATTTGGTCAAAATTTCATGTTTTCGCAAAAATAATGCCTAAAAAAATTTTTTTAATGTATTTTTAATATTAAATACCAACAATAATTTAATTGGATATACAGAGAATGTTTAATTATTTTTTTTTGGGTTATTTTTAGAATAAATATGAAATATGAGCAATTTGGCCCGGTAAACGTCCAAATTTCATGTTTTCGCAAAAATAAAACCCGAAAAACAAATTAAATAATATTAATATATGTTTTTAATATAAAATAACCACAATAATTAAAATGAATATACCGGAAATGCGCAATGTTTTTGGGCGAGAATGCCTTGCGTTCTCGCAACGTCTGTTGTCACGTGCCTCGTTGTATCGCTAGTTGCGGTTGTCGTAGTAATTGCTTTGCAACCCTCTATTTTTACGTAAGTAGTTTTTGCTGTTGTTAATGTATTTTTCGTAGTTCTGCAAAAATTCGCGCAAGTCAATCCTGTTTGTGTTACTCTAGTAGGAATTGTTGCGATAACCTTTCAAATTGTATTCTTGTTGCTTGGGTAAATCCATAGACTTTGGGGCACGACATGGTTAAGCAAAATGTGCAAGTCTGTAAGATTGTGATCATCTTGTAAATATTATTGTTGCTGAAAAAGTTTACCGCCTGTACCATTTTTTTGTGATAGTATCGCCGATCTCCGTACAAAATGTCCATTTTCCAAACGCACTGTTTCAATTTATTTTGTGTGTTTGTTCCGGCGCACAAATAACAAAACGCGGAATAATTACTGCGATGTAATTTAAGACAAAAGTAATTTACGAAATGTCCGTACATCATCTGAGAGTTAAACTTGTTGCATGGTTCTAGAATATCATAAAATTATACGGTCCCACTGTCTTCCGGTAATTAATTCCATGCCGCAAATTTGCGTCGTATTTTGTTTATAAATCTTTCACATTCAAATCTTTACTTGAATTTTTTTGTACTCCGTTTCATGTTTTATTTGCTTTTTTTTAATTTTTGACGTATTCTTTGTACCACAAATTGGCCATGTTTTTTTAGGTAGTTTCCAAGGTAATAAATTTTAAAATATTTGGTTTAACCGTTTTGAGTCGTTTGTACTGTTAAATGAATTTAGCCAGGTTATTTTTTCCTGGGTTATAAATGTCTAGAAATAAAATTTTTAGGTGAATTGGTTGGTGAGCACCAGTTACTTAATTAGCTAAGGTTATCATCTTTAGCGGATTGGTTACAACGGTTTGTAGTGCCGGTGCAGAAGCTTGGTTTGACGTCAAATTGGGCGCATTTTATGCCGGCTGAATTTTGTTGTCTTTGTTTCAGTTTTTTAAACGGTTTGAGTTCAATCCTTGTTTTGCGGGTGTGTTTTGTATTTGTTTACGCAGTTGTCGCGCAATGCGCTGTTTATGCGTTTAATTTTTTCTGTATACTTGTTGTACGCTTGGTCAGTTAGTTCCTTAGTTGCTTTGTTAATGGCGTTATGACCTTTAATTAGGCTTAATGTAGCTCATTGTAGTCTGTCAACCAGATGATGTAATACGATGATTACATCGGTTTCAAAAACTCCACCATATGTCATGGCTCGACATTTTCACTTGCCTGGCACCTTCCCATGATGGACCGGAGATGTTAAATAAAACACAGGGTCTAAGGTGTTTACAAACATTTTTTTATGTATATTTGTATAACCATTTTAACAAGTCAAAATTGCGGTCATGATCACTGCATTGGTTATACGGACAATAATTTGCAACTGATTGGACACCGATTGGTCACCATTTAATAACTGATAACGATTAACTCACGACCAATGACCAATCACTGGCAACTTGCAATTACTATTTATTAACTACTACCAAAAACTACTAAAATCCTGGTTAAAAAGTCTAGGGTTTATATATTCGTTTATAATGTGGTAACAATTTAAATTTCGTCCCAAATGTGTTTTACCCAGAGCAATTCCCATGGCGTTTACACAATTGTTATACCCCATCAACAATATGCTAAATATTTTCTAATTTATTAAAAAAAATAACGGTATAAAAAATTAAGAAACATTGTTAAAAAATACTACTCAACACTATTGCAATGCATTATTTTTGCAAAACCATAAAATTTGCACGTTTTGCGGATAATATTACTTATATTTAATGTTTTTTCTAAAAATAACGGTAGAAATTAATTAATAATTTCCGGTATTATCAAATTCTTTATTATTGTTATTTTGTATAAAAAATAGAATAAGTTATTTTTTATATTTTTGCCTTGCATTATTTTTATGGTAACAAAAAATTGCAGGTTTTGCGGGCCAAATCGCTAATTTATGTTTATACTAAAGATGACAGAGTAAAAAATTAAACATTTTTGCTTAAAACAAAAATTTTATATTTGTTATTGTATATTTAAATGCCAAATAATACAATTTAAAATTTTTGTTAGACATGGTTTTTGCAAAAACAAAAAATTTGCACGTTTTACGGGTCATATTACTCATATTTAATGTTTATTCTAAAAATAACTGTAGAATTAATTATTAATTTTCAGTAAAATCAATTCTTATATTATTGTTATTTTATATAAAATTACAATTAAGTACTATTTCATGTTTTTGTTCAGCAATATTTTTATAGTAACAAAAAAATTGCACGTTTTGCGGGCCGAGTCGCTAATATTCCATTTTTATACAAAAAAATGACAATAAAATTTTAACATTTTTTTATGCTTTAAACAATGACTTTATTACTGTTATTGTATAATAAAAACACAAAAAATATTATTATTTTGCCAGGCATTATTTTTGCGATAACCTGAAATTTGCACGTTTCAAAAATCATATTGATCATATTTAATATTTTTTTCTAAAAATAACACATTCTTTATTATTGTTATTTTGTAATATAAATACATCAAAATATAATTTTAGATCATTTCAGGCAATTTAATAGTGAAAATATATTATTTTAAAACGTTTACGGGCCAAATTGCTAATATTCTTTGTTTATTTAAATGTGAAAAAAAAGTCAATTATTTCTGTTTAAAACAGTTACTTTATCAATAATATTTTATAACAGACAGATATGATAAAACTATTTAAAGTATTTGCCAGGCAATATTTTGGCGAAAGCATGAGGTTTGGAAGTTCTACGGGTCAAATTGCTTATATTCAATGTTTATTCAAAATACAACGCTAAAATAATATTTAAACTTCTTCCGGTATACTCAAATTTTATACTATTGTTATTTTGTAATAAAAATACATTAAAGTTTTTTTTAAATGATTATTCCAGGCATTATTATGATAAAAATATAAAAATTAGACGTTTCACAGTCTTTTATCTTTATTCTGAAAATAAGGGTAAAAAATATTTAAGCATTCTTAATATAAACAACTATTTTTTTATACATTTATATTACTTAAAAATATTGTTTTTTAATTATTTTCAGGCATTATTTGCACGACAACAAAAAATTTGCACGTTTTATGAGCCAAATCGCTAATATTTCATGTTTATACTAAAAATAACGGTAAAAAATCCAACATTCTCGGGATTAACAAACGCCTAATTATTATTATTAATTTAGATTTAAAATACATTAATGTTTTAATTAAATATTTTTTCTACGCATTATTTTCACAAAAATTTAAAATTTTGGCGTTTCACCGGCCAAAATGCACAAAAATTATGTTTATTCTAAAAATAACAGTAAAAAAATAATTAAAGATTTCCGGTATAATCAAATTCTATATTATAATTATTTTGAGACAAAAATACTTTTTAATAATTATTTTAGAGATTATTAAGGCAAACACATAAAATTAGATGTTTTACATCTCAAATTGCTCATAATTTATTAGTAAAATTGTTAATAAGAAAGTAATGAAAATACTATTTAAAATAATTGCTAGGAATTATCTTTGCAAAAACATGAAATCGGTACGTTTTACGTGTTAAATCGCTCATATTTCAGGTTTATAAATAACATAACAGTATAAAAAATTTAAAATTTCTTTTTAAAACAAATATTTTATAATTGTCATTGTATATTATAAATACATAGAAATACAAATAATTATTTTTCTCAAGCATACTTTTTAATAAAACATGAAATTCAGACGTTTTACGGGCCAAATTGCTTATATTTTATGTATATTCTCTAAATAACGGTAAAAAATAATTAAACAATTTCAGTTTAAACTATAATTTTATTATTGTTATTTTATTTTACAAATACATTAAATAACAATATAAAATGTTTTCTTAGGTCTTATTTTTGCAACGTTTCATGAGCAAAATCGGTTATATTTTAGGTTTATTAAAAAAATAACAGTATAGCAGAATTGAGCATTTACGTTTAAAACAAATATCATATTATTGATATTGTAAATTAAAAATACACAAAATTCTGTTTAATATTTTCGCCAAGCATTATTTTTGCTAAAACATTAAATTAAGGCGTTTTACGGGCCTAATTGCTAATATTTTGTGTTTATTTTAAAATAACGGTAAAAAAGAAATAATTATTTATAATATAAACAAATATTTTATAATTGTTATGATATAATAAAAATACAATAAATGACTTATTAATACGTTTTTTAAAACATTATTTTTGCAAAAACATTAAATTTGCACGTTTTACGAGCCAAACCAAACCACCAAAATTGAGCATTGTCACTAAAACAATTGCTTTCTAATTGCAATTGTAAATTATAAATACAAAAAATATTATTTCATATTTTTGTCACTAAAACAATTGCTTTCTAATTGCAATTGTAAATTATAAATACAAAAAATACTATTGAATATTTTTGTCTAATATTATTTTTGCAAAAACAGAGAATATGTTTGTTTCACGGGCCACATCGCTAATATTTCTTGTTTGTTATAAAAATAACGGCAAATAATAATCAAAAAATTCCCGGTTTAATCAAATTATCTATTATTGTTTCAGTGTATTAGGAAAACTATTTAAAATTTTTTCTAGACACTAATTTTGCAAAAATATGATATTTGGACGTTTCAAAGCTTAATTCGTTTGTATTTCATGTTGATACATCACATAACAGTAAAAAAATTAACATTTATGCTCAAAACAATTACTATATTAGTGTTATTGTATGTAAAACATACATTGAAATACTATTTATTATCTTTGACAAACATTATTTTCGCAAAACCAAAAAAATTGCTCATATGTTTATTGTAAATTTTACTATCAAAAAAAATTAAACAATCTAAATTTACATAAGTACGTTATTATTGTTATTTTATCAGGTATTTTTTATGTTTATTTTAAAAAATAACGGTAAAAAATATTTAAGCATTCCCGATACTAACAAAAAAATTAAAATTGATATTGTATATTAGAAATACATTAAAATACTATTTATTATCTTTGCTAAATAATATTTTCACCGTAGCAAAAAATTTGCACGTTTTACGAGCCAAATCGCTTTAATTTCATGTTTGTACTAAATATAACTGTGAAGAATAATCAAATATTTTTGGCATAAACAAACACTTTATAATTATTATTATTTATTAAAAATTAATAAAAATACCTTTAAAATTTTTTTCTAGGCATTCTTTTTGGAGAAACTTAAAATTTTGGCGTTTCACCGGCTAAGTCGCACAAAAATTATGTTTATTTATATAATAATAAAAAAAAATATTTTCACATTTCTAGTTTAAACAATTACTTTGTTATTGTTGATGTATCTAAAAAAACATAAGATTTTTTTAAAAATTTTTAGGCAATATTTTTTAAAAACATAAAATTTAAACGTTTTACAAACCAAATAACTATATTGCATGTTTATTCTAAAAATAACGGTAAATAAATAACAAAATATTTTTAGAATACACAATTATTTTATTAAATTTAAAAATGCAATAAATGACTATTTAATATAATTTTTAGGCCTTTTTTTTAAAACATAAAATTTGGACGTTTTATGTGCAAAATTGCTCATATTTCAAGTTTATTAAAAAAAAAAAAAATTCCGTAGAAAACCTAAGCATTTCTGCTAAAAGCAATTTATTTATTATTACTATTGTATATTAGAAATGCATATAAATATTATTTAATATTTTAGCAAAATATTATTTTTGCGAAAACATGGAAAACATTTGGACAATTTACGTGTCAAATTTCTATATTCATTGTTAATTCAAAAAATAACAGTGTATGAAAATTAAGCATTTTTGCTTAAAACAAAAACGTTATTATAGCTATTGTTCATCAATAATACATAAAAATATTATTTATAATCTTTCCCAGGCATTATTTTTTCCAAAAATGAAACTTTAACGTTTTAGGGGCCAAATTGCTTATATTTAATGTTTATTTCAAAAATAACGATACAAAAATATTTAAACATTTCCGGTATATTTAACTTTTTTGATAATGTTATGTTGTAATCAAAATACATTAAAATTTTATTTTCTGATACTACAAGCTTGTATTTTATGTTTATTATCAAAATGGCAGTAAAAAATATTTAAGCATTTCAATAATAAATAATTTTTTAATTGTTATTGTATTTTATAAATACATTAAAATATTATATGTTATCATTGCCAGGCAATATTTTTACACAGACCAAAAATTTCCACGTTTTACGAGCCAAATCGCTCATTATTCATGTTAATTTAAAAAATAGTGGTCTAAAGAAATTTAGATTTATTGCTTAAAATACTTACTTTATTTTTGTTATTGTATATATTAAAACATAAATAAATCATTTATAACTTTTATTACGCAATCCTATTACAAAACATTAAAATTTAAATGTTTCACGAGCCAAACTACTCATATTTCATATTTTTACATAAAATACCAATATAAAAAATTCAACATTCCCGCTTAAAACACTTACTATATTATTGTCATTGTATATTACAAATACATAAAAAAACTATTTAGTATTTTTGCCAGGTATTAATTTTGCTAAAACATGAAAATTAGACGTTTCACGGGTCAAGTTGCTTATATTTAATATTTGTGATATAAATAACGGTAAAAAATAATTAAACAATACCAATTAAAACAATGACCTAATTATTATTATTTTATATTAGAAATACATTAAATGACTATATAATAAATTTTTTAAGTATTATTTTTGCAAAAACATGAAATTTGGACATTTTACGTGCCAAATTGTTACATGATATTTCATGTTTATTCTGAAAATAACAATAATTAATAAATAAAGATTCTCAAATTCAACCAGTATTTCATCATTGTTATTTATTATTTAAAATACAATAAATGACTATTTAATGTTTTCTCAGGCATTATTTTTGCAAAAACATGAAATTTGAACGTTTTACGGGCCAAATTGCTCATATTTTATGTTTATTCTAAAATAACAGTTAAAAATATTCAAGCATTCCCAATATAAACAATTAATTTGTTATTGTTAAATAGAAATACATAAATATACTATTTAAATCTTTTGCTAGGCATTATTTTTGCAAAAACATAAAACATGTACATTTCACGGGTCAAATTGTTTATATTTTTTATTTATTCAAAAAATTACAGTATAAAAAAATTTTGCATTTTTGTTTAAATCATTTATTTTAATATAACTATTGTTTATTGTAATAACATTAAAACACTATTTTAAATTATTGTCAAGCATTATGATTGCAAAAACATAAAATTTGGACGTTTCAGAAGCCAAATTGCTTATATTCATTGTTTATTGTTTATATAAAATTGTTATTGTGTATTAAAAAGACTTTGAAATACAGATTAAAATTTTTGTCAAGCATTATTTTTGCAAAAATATAAAATTTGAACGTTTTACTAGTCTAATCGCTAATCGCTTATCGCTCAAAAGGTCAAAATTTCATGCCTTCATCAAAATAATGCCTGGAATTATTATCTAATCGTTTTTTATGTATTTTATCACAAAATAACAAAAATTAAGAATTTGTTTATACCAAGAACGTTTAATTATTTTTTTACCGTTATTTTTTTAATAAACATTGAATATGAGCGATTTAATCCGTAAAACGTCCAAATTTTATGTTTTTGCAAAAATAATGCCTGGCAATAATTTAAAATAGTATTTTTATGTATTTTTTATATACAATACCTTTATTAAAATAATTGTTTTAAGCGAAAATGCTAAATTTTTCATATACTGCAATTTTTTGAATAAACAATCAATATACGCAATTAGGCCCGTGAAACGTCTAAATTTTATGTTTTTACCGAAACAATGCCTTAAAAAAATTTTAAATAGTATTCTAATGTATTTCTAATTAGAAATTACATTAATGAAATATTTGTTTATACCGGGAATGTTTAATTATATTTGACCGTCATTTTTAGTATAAACATGAAATATGAGCGATTTGGCCCGTAAAACGTGCAAATTTTTTGTTTCTGTAAAAATAATGCCTGGCAATTTTTTTTTTATTATTGATACAATTACAAAATATGTTTGAGCCAACATATAAAATTAATAATTAGAATTTAAAGAGCCCGTACTATTTGCAATGATATTAAAAGCTTCAAAATTAACAAACCAGTAGTTCGGTCACAAAACACAATCAGCTCAGAATAAATAAATCAATCTATTATCTTTGCTTAAAGATTTCTTACCCGGAAAGATCAGGTTCTCAAAAAAAAATCGGACACGCAGGCGATTCACAGTAAAGAATTTCATAATTTTGCAAAAATAAAGTTTGTAAAAAATTAAATAGTATTTTATTGTATTTTTATTATAAAGTAACAATAATATATTAAATGTTAATACCAAAAACGCTTAAAAATTTTTTACTGTTATTTTTAAAATAAACAATTAATATGTGCGATTTAGCTTGTAAATAGTCAAAATTTCATGTTTTTGGGAAAGTAATGCCTGTAACATTAAATAAATGGTATTTTTTGTATTTTTTAATTAAAATAATAATAACCTAATTGGATATACCAAAAATGTTTAATTGTTTTTTTACTGTTATTTGTAGAATAAACATTAAATATGCGCGATTTGGCCCGTGAAACATCCAAATTTCTTGTTTTTGCAAAAATACTGCTTGTCAATATTGATAAATAGTATTTTTATGTATTTTTAATATTAAATGACAATAATTGGATATACCGAGAATGTTTAATTATTTTTTATCTTTATTTGTAGAATAAATATTAAATATGAGCGATTTGGACTGTAAATAGTCCAAATTTCATGTTTTTACGAAAATATTGTCTGTAACTTATAATAAATGTTATTCTTAGGTATTTTTAATATTAAATAGCAATAATAAAATAATTGTTATTACTAAAATTGCTTGATTAAATTTTTATTGTTATTTATATAACAAACATAAAATATAAATAATTTGGCTCGCAAAACGCCCAAGTTTTAAGTTTTTGCAAAAATAATGCCTGTAAAAAATAATAATTAATATTTTTAGGTATTTTTATAATAAAATAACAATAATAAATTAATTGTTTCTACCAAAATTGCTTAATTAATTTTTTATCGTTATTTATAAAACAAACATGAAATATAGGCAATTTGGATCGTAAAACGCCCAAACTTCATGTTTTTGTAAAATTAATGCCTATAAAAAATATATTTTAATAGTTTTTTACTTAAGCATAACACAAATGAACTAGTTGTTTACAGCGGAAATGTTTATTTATTTTTGACCGTTATTTTTTGGCTCGTATACCATTGAAATTTCATGTTTTCAAGAAAATAATGTCTTCAAAAAATACTACTTTTAATTTTTATCTATTTTGAATTTATATTAACAATTGAAAATTTATTGTTTATACCGGGAATGCCCAGATATTTTTTATTGTTGTTTTTATAATAAACATAAAATATGAGCAATTTGGCTTGTGAAACATCCAAATTTCATGTTTTTGCGAAAATAATACTAGTAAAAAATATTAAATGGTATTATTATATATTTTTAATATATAATAACAATATTAAACTAATTGTTTATACCAAAAATGCATAATTAATTTTTCACAGTTATTTATTGAACAAACATGAAATGTTGCAATTTGGCTTGTAAAACGCCCAAATTTTATTTTCGCGAAAATAATGTTTGTAAAAAAAATTAACTGTATTTTCATCATTTTTAATTACTAAATAACATTAATAAACAAATTGTTTATATCGGGAATGTTTAAATCTTTTTTAATCGTTATTTTTTGAATAAACATGAAATATGAGCGGTTTGGCTCGTGAAAGGTCCAAATTTCATGTTTTTGTGAAAATAATGTTTGTAAAAAATATTAAATCGTGCTTTTATGTATTTTGATTATTGAAAAACAATAATAACTTAATTAACTAATCTGCAATTTTTTTATTGTTATTTTTATAATAAACATGAAATATGAGCAATTTGGCCTGTGGCACATCCAAATTTCATGTTTTTGCGGAAAAAAAAATGCCTCTAAAAAATATAATAATTTAATTGGATATACCGGAAATGTTTATTTATTTTTTTACTGTTATTTGTCAAATAAACATTAAGTATCAACGAATTAGCCTATAAATAGCCTAAATTTTCTGTTTTTGCAAAAATAAAACACGGAAAATACAATAAATGATAATTTTATGTATTTTCAATATAAAATATTTTTTTTATTTTGAAGCGTACTGCAACTATGCCAATTATTGACACTGTACTTGACCTTTATTTCATTATACTGCATCAACTATCAGAGTTATTAACAGTTATTGGGACTAAATTCTGTAGGAGTATATATTGTATTGAATATACCTCCAGCAGGATTTAAACCCGTGTCTTCCGAATATGCACCTTGCTGTCACTGCTACAGTCAGACGGTTTACCGACTGCGCTACGGAGCGGGGCTAAAATAACAATTATAAACTAATTTGTTATATTGAAAATGTTTAATAATTTTTTTACCGTTATTTTTAGAATAAACATGAATAATGAACATTTTAGCAGGTGAACTGCTCAATTTTTGTTTTTGTATAAAAAAAATCTCAAAAATGCCTAATAATTTTTTTGTATTTTTATGTTTTTGCAAAAATATTACCTGTAAAATAAGTAAATTATAATTTCTTTGTTTTCTAATATAAAATAACAATAATAAACTAATTACTTATGCTGGACATGCCTAATTATTTTTTTACTGTTAATTCTAGATTAAACATGAAATATGAGCAATTTGGCATGTAAAACGTCCAAATTTCTTGTGATTGCGAACATAATGCCTGTAAAAAAAACGATAAATAGTATTTTTATGTATTTTTGTAATATTAAATAACACTTATAACCTAATTGGATATGCCAAAAATCCATTTTTTTACCGTTATTTTTTGGAATAAACATGAATTATGAGCGATTTTACCCGTGAAAGGCCCAAATTCAATAGTTTTTGCAAAAATAATGTTTCTAAAAAAATAAAATTGCATTTTTCTGTATTTTTATTATTAAATAACAATAATAACCTAATTAACTATACCGCAAATTTTTTATTGTTATTTTTATAATAAACATGAAATGTTGCGAGAGAGACGCAACGAAATTAACCAAATAACTACGGCCTTCAAAAGACCGCCTCAATTAAGAAAATTTTGATAGAGTTTTAGAAAAAGTAGAAAAAAAAAGTTGGATAATAATTTAATAAGACACTTAATTAATAACTGGAACTGGATGTAGCAGGTAGAGCTTGGTTTGAGGCCCGATTGAGACTTGAATGCTGAATGACTTAGTTAAAACCTGACTGATTAATATTTTGTTTGGCCTGCACGTTACCTATGCGCGGCACACTAGACCGCTTCTATAAAACAAAGTATAAACTGTAACGCACAAGCGCTCTAGAATCTTTCGGCAAGGACAAGTCTTCTAGACCGATCAATAACATCCCGGCCTTCATTAAACTATTAGTTTAATTAAGATTATTTTTTGTGGGTGGTGGACAGAGCTTTACAAGCAGACGGCCCAGGTGCCCTGTTTGGGCTGAGGAGGCGCATCTTGCGGTGACGCGTCTTTAGGCGCACGCCTTATTTTTTTACCATAATTATTGAATTGAAAGTTTTGGGGTACAAGCCCCATGGCAGTTTTTCTTATTTGGGCTTTATCATTTGATCCAGACTTCATGAAAGGTAAAAAAGAGTGATGAATAATTTACGACATTATTCTGAAAACCGTTCTTGCCGAAGCCAGTGCTGATCCTTTTGGTTTTTCCCAAATATCTATTTGTTTCTGTATGGCAAGTTGCATTGAATCTAGTAGTTTGAAGCATTTGAATAAATCGTATGACCTAATATAGTAAGGCAGCCCACTCGCAGTACGCATAGCTTGCCTTAAAACACCATAGTATCTTTGTTGCTTATGCTGGAATTCCATTATTATTTTGCAACCATACATCAGTTGAGGATAAATAATGGAACTAATTATCTGTCTCCTGATGTTGTTTGGTACCTTATTGTTATAAAATATTCGACTTAGTCTGGCAATAGAGCAATGGGTAATACCTGTTCTAAAATGTACATGATGTTTCCAAGATAAACTTCTATGAAAAATTACCCTAAGATAATTGTTTTTTCTCTTTATAGCCAGGCGACTTTGGTCTCATTTTATTTTGTCACTTTGTTTAATACGTTTTTTCACTCCCAAAATTACCGTTTTCTTTTCGTTTATCTTTAGCCTATTTGCTTTACAGTAGTTCGATAGTCTCCCCAAAACTTTACTTAAAACGTGTAGGATATGAGCCCATCTATTGCCGGTTGCAATTATAGCAGTGTCGTCAGCAAACTGCAATATTTCTATTTCTCTGTTTGTCGCTTTGACTTTTTTTTTCTAGATCTCCCACAAAAATATACTTCTTGAAAAGAAATGGGAAAGTAGGAGCGCCTTGAGGTAGACCATTGCATGCAAATGCGATTGTCTAGATATTTGTTGTATTACTGGTTGATTTGCAATCTGGACTTGTAAAACTTCCTGCAGAAGCTCATTGACATGTGCATTCTGCTGGGGCTGCAACAAGCTGGCAAAGTTACTCTTATCTTTACCCTCAAATGTGTGCAGCCTTTTCTTTGTTTTGGGCAAATCTATAGTGCTAAAACTTTTATTGCTTTGGATTTTTTGATGTTGGCCGTGACTATTGTCAGTTTGTTTGTTAACTGTTATATGCCTAGATTAAGAAAGTAGTGCAAATCCTTGACTAGCAATTCTGTTATGGTTATTTAATTTTCTTCTTTGCTAATGCTGAATATTACCCTTTGAATTTACGGAGTTACCAATCGTGAGACTTAAAGAAAAGTTAGGACCATTTGTTAATGTATGTGATTGATAAATATTATTTGTGCTATTCTCATTAACACTCTTGAAATAATCCACCAAAACTATAAGAAAGTCCATTTCTATCACCTCTTCCAACATCCTCTCTACTACCAGCACTACCAATAATACCCCTTAAATTACTCAGCTTAGGCGAAACCAAAGGATCACTTCTATTGTTGATCAACGATTTGTCAACTCGATTGGGCTTTGGCCGTTTCCGAATAGTTAAAAGTAATGCTGCTTGCTCATTGCAGCCTTTCTTGACGTTTTTACCAGATGGTAGACAGAAAACATGTATTGACAAAGGCAGACCTCCTAAAGGGGGCAGCAGTGGTATGATTGAAGACACAGGCAACGACTGCACGTTTATGTCAGCATAAACGTTGATGCTTTGTGACAGGTCCGTGCCTGTCATGTTGAGAACAGTTTTCGTTTTGCTGATTTACTAAAAAGACTCAATTGGAACTTTGGTCATTGCTTGCGCATTACTTGCTGGCACATTGGCTGGTGGCGGCTAGCCCTTGGCAATTGCTCTCAACAACAATGTGCTTCTGGCTAATACTATCTTAGTTTTCGTATCTATTGACCAAATATTTCCATGCAAAATTAAAGGCGCCATCGGAGAAGAGTATGTGATCCACAAAAATGCAAAAATTGCTTCGCAGGCAAGACCAAAGATAATGGGACTTTTGCGTCCGACTCAAACTTTGATTGACAAATATCATGTTTTTAAAGGAATCTTTAAACTCTTTTTATTGGCCATAATTGCTACCAAATATTGGCAGACTACACTTACAATGTTTATGACCAATACTAATAAGAGTTATTTGAGGAATTAACAATGCTTGTTTCTATCAAGGTGTCAGCTTTTCCGTATAAAATGCAGCAATTGAGCTGATAAGTCAAGGCAGTTTTTGGAATTTTCGCGTCATGTACCTCAAGCTCTTCTATTATTTTATCAAATGTTTTTTCTGCCTCAATTAGTTGAGCAAACTCTTGTTTAATGCGGCATACAGTGTCTGGAGTTAATTTGCCAGGGTTACTCAATAAATCGGCGAAGTTATTGGCGCTGGCAATCATTTTGTTCAGACGGCATGCAAACCTCTTTATCAACGCACTCGTTATTGCAGTTAAAAAAAGAATTGGTGACAAAGTTGCTTGAAAAGTTTTTACTGGTTGGTTTTTTTGGTAGGGTTACATTTCATCAGACTAATTTAACTATGCCTCTTTTTTTGCACGGCTAGGAAAATTTTTAAGACTGCGGTTACTCTTTGTACTAGATAGAAGTGGTGCAGACTGTTCTTTAGGTTGAGAAGGTAGCAAAATATTGCACGTTGATGGTAATTAGCTTGCAAAGGTTTGTAAGATCGTTTGAAAACCTAACACTGCTCTACCAATTAGAGGTGCCTATAACATTCTCGTTGCTGAGAGCACCTTTAAGACTGCGGCTACTTTTTTTCCTAAGAAGAAGTCGTGCAGAGTGCCCTTCGAGCAAAAAAAGAAACCAAAATTTTGCCTGCGGCGGTCACTGACTTTGCAAAAATTTGTAAGACCGTTCGCAAATATTATCTGGTACAAAGGACCAAAATGTTGCGAGGGAGACGCGACAAAATTAACTAAATAACTACGGCCTACAAAAAGTTGCTTTAAATAAAAGTATTTTAGAGGGGTTTTGGAAAAATTTAAAAAGAATTTTAAATGATATCTTCATAATACATTTTATTGAAAATTGTAGCTGGATATGGCAGGTGAAACTCGGTTTGAGATCCGATTAAAACTTGAATGTTAGTAGTATATTTGAGCGGGTTCTAGATACAGTTTGAGAATCGGAATACGGTTGGTGGAGCTAAGAGGGGGTGTGGGCGTGACAAAATGGAGTGATGTGATTGGTTGAAAAGTTTAGTGGGGGTACGGATATGGGTTTTGATTGGTCAAAGTGACTGAATGGTGAATTGTGAATATTAATTAAGCAAAATTGCATATTAAGTAGTGAGGATCAGAAAATTTTTTTTCCAGAGAAGGGTTAATGATGAGGATCGGCTTGTGATTGGTTGAATGGGCGTGGTGGTGGGGGATATGTTAATGTGAGTAGTGTGGAAGAGAGTGAAGATTGGTTAAAGAGGAGTGGTGGAAGTAAAAAAACAAAATGGCGGAATGGTGTTTTTACTTAGCGGTGGTGGAGGTGTAGGCGGTATGAAGCAAAACAAAATGGTGGAGGTGTGTTTTTTACTTAGCGGCAACAGTGGTGGTGGTGAAGGTGTGGGTGTAGGTGGTGATGGTATTAAGAGAAACCAATTGGTGGAGGTGTGTTTTTTACCTAGCTGTGGTGGTGGTGGTGGTGTTAGTGGTGGTGGTAACAGTGTAGCTAAACTGGTGTTGGAAATACAAAATGGTGGTAGACCGACTTAGTATTGCTTGACTTAACATGGTAAATAAAACATAATACAAATGTGCTTTATGTATAATTTATTTTACTTTAATTTTTAAAGATAATAGCTCTAGTTTAGCGGTGGTGTTGGTGCTGGCGGTAGAACTTTTCTTTATTATTTCTTTCTTTTTCTTATGTCTTCTCCACAGCGTTCCTCTATCAACAAGTTTTTATAGAGGAAGAGATGTAAATAGTGATTTTTCCAACAATTAGCACATGTCCATGGTATATTAAGGCGAGCACATTCTTTGTACTACTCCTCTTCTCCAAAAAAACGTAAAAATTTGCAATAGATTATTTATGGGTGGTTCACTCCACTCATACTGCTCCACGTTGCTTCGCACATCTTCTGAGTAAAATTTTAATAAACAGTTGTATACAGACGATGTTTCTCAATAACAATTGTCCCCAAGTATGCTAATGCTAATGTTGCAATTCCATTACCTAAAATATATCTCTTATCATCATCTGCACATAAACTTTTTTTATTCTGAGTAATAGAAAAAATATTTTGGTTTTCACACCTGAATAAACCTTGTTTGGAATACTTAATTTTCTTATGAAATAATGAATTTTTGTAATCGCTGAAAAAAGTTGATGTTGCCAAGGTAGATCTTTTAATATCTTTACATTTTTTTACAACTTTTACAACTTTTTCTTCTTCATTTGATACATTATGAGCATACATTTTTGCCCTTAAACCCACAAACTCCTTTACAATATTCCCGCCATATTCATCTTTGAATAGACTCGGAATTGCTTTATTTATTAAATTAATATTGTGTCGATTCTTACACTTAAAATTGGATGTGTCAAAATTTTGATTTCTCATGGTTTCATAAATATTTTTAGATTCGAATAAAATGCAAAAACTGTCAGTGTCCATCTATAATAGAGTCGATGATTTGGTGGTAAATTCCTTTTTTACAAAATCATAATAAAAGTCATACATTAAGGTTTCCGAAATATCTAAAATTGTAAATTCTATATAAATTGGTTTATTTTTTTTTACGAGAGCTTAAAGAGTTAATTGCTATTACGCACCATAATCCCTTCTAAAGGAGGGGATCGTGTGTGGCGACTCGCATTAAGGAGTGCCCCTAGGCATACCCACTAAACTCCGGTTTTACAATAACCGTGCTCTTTTGGGGCTATGTCCCCGGATCTGGAAATTC
>JAODIE010022458.1:0-19436 GCA_027575565.1 Diploeciton nevermanni
CTCCGTGGGAGAGCTGCCTACTAAATGTAGGGTTCTTAGCAAATGTTTAAAATTACTGCCTAGAGGAGCTGGTTATTAAATGTAAGGCTTTTGGCAATTATTTGAGGTTACTGCCTGGGGAAACTTGCTTCTAAATGTAGGATTCTTAGCAAATGTTTAAAATTATTGCCTAGAGGAACTGGTTATTGAGTGTAGGGCTATTGGCAAATGTTTGAAGTTACTCCGCGGGAAAGCTGTCTACTGTCTAGAAATGCTGGCTACTAAATGTAGGGTTCTTAGCAAATGTTTGAGGTTACAGCCTAGAGGAGCTGGTTATTGAATATAAGGCTATTGGCAAATGTTTGAAGTTACTCCGCGGGAGAGCTGCCTACTAAATGTAGGGCTCTTGGCAAATGTTTGAGGTTACTGCCTGGGGAGACTTGCTACTAAATGTAGGGTTCTTAGCAAATGTTTGAAATTACTGCCTAGAGGACCTGGTTATTGAATGTAGGACTTTTGGTAAATGTTTGAAGTTACTCCGTAGGAGAGCTGCCTACAAAATGTAGGGTTCTTAGCAAATGTTTAAAATTATTGCCTAGAGGAGCTGGTTATTGAGTGTAGGGCTTTTGGCAATTGTTTGAGGTTACTGCCTGGGGAAACTTGCTACTAAATGTAGGGTTCTTAGCAAATGTTTGAAATTACTGCCTAGAGGAACTGGTTATTAAATGTAGAACTTTTGGTAAATATTTGAAGTTACTGCTTGAAAAAGCTGGCTACTAAATGTAGGGCTTTTGGCAATTGTTCGAGGTTATTGCCTGGGGAAACTGGCTACTAAATGTAGGGTTCTTAGCAAATGTTTGAGGTTACTGCCTAGAGGAGCTGGCTATTGAATGTAGGGCTTTTGTTAAATGTTTGAAGTTTTTCCGTGGGAGAGCTGCCTACTAATTTTAAAGTTTTTAGCAAGTATTTGGAGGTACTGCCTAGAGGAGCTGGCTATTGAATATAGGGCTTCTGGCAAATGTTTGAGGTTACTGCCTGAGGGAGTTGGCTACTAATTGTAGGGTTCTTAGCAAATGTTTGAGGTTATTGCCTGGGGAAACTAGCAACTAAATACAGGGTTCTTAATAAATATTTGAAGTTACTGCTTTAGGGAGCTGGCTGCTTAATGTAAAGCTCTTGACAAATGTTTGAAGTTACTGTTTGAGAGAGATGGTTACTAAATGAAAAACTCTTAGCAAATGTTTAAAGTTACTGCTTGGGGAAACTGGCTACTAAATGTATGGCTTTTGGCAAATATTGAAGGTTACTGCTTAGGGAAGCTGGCTGCTAAATGTAGGTTTCTTGGAAAAGATTTAAAGTTGCTGCTTGGGAAAGCTGGTTAATAAATGTAAGGCTCTTTTTAAATGTTTAAAGTAAGACTCAAATGTTAAATGTTATTTTCTAGGAAGCTGGTTACTAACTGTAGGGTTTTTGGCAAATGTTTAAAGTTACTGTCTGAAGGAAACGGCTTCAAAATGTAGGCTTTTTGTCGAATGTTTGATGTTACTACCTGGAGAAGCTGTCTATTTAATGTAGAACGGTAAGCTTTGAGAAGGTTTGAGATTACTGCCTGGGGTGCTTAATAAAGAATGTAAGGCTCTTGGCAAATGTTTCAAATTACTGCTTGCGGGAGCTGCCTACTAAATGTAGGGCTCTTGACAAATGTTTAAAGTTACTGTCTGGTGAAATTGGTTACTAAATTAATAGGGTTTTTGGAAGATCTAAAAAATTACTACCCAGGGCTACTAAGTGTAAGAGTTTTGACAAATGTTGAAGATAACTGTCTTGGAAACGGGTTACTAATTGTAAGGTTCTTGGCAAATATTAATGTTTCCTACCTGGGGGAGCTGGCTACTGAATTTAGGGCTCTTGGCAAATGTTTAAATTTACTGCAAAAGGAACTGGTTACTAAATAAAAAGTTTTTGGCAAATACTTGAAGTTATTGCCTGGGAGAGTTGGTTACTAAATGTAGAATTTTTAGCAAATAATAAGAGTTACTGCCTAGAGGAGATAGCTACTAAATGTAGGGCTTATGGCAAATGTTTGAAATTACTGCCTTGGCAGCTGGTTACTAAAAGTAAGGCTTTTAGCAATTATTAAAAATTATTGCCTACAGGATCTAACTATTAAGTGTAGGGTTTTTGGCAAATGTTGAAGATTACTGTTTGGAGGAGCTAGTTACTAATTTTAGGGATATTAACAATTGTTTTAAATTACTGCCTGAAGGAACTAGTTAGTAAATGTAGGGCACTTGGCAACAATTAAAAATTATTGTCTAGAAAAATGACTACTAAATGTAAGGCTTTTGGCAGTTGTTGGAGATTACTTCCTGAAGGAACTAGCTATTGAATGTACCGCACTTGGCAAATGTTTAAAGTTAATGCTTGGGAAAGCTGGATACTAAATGTAGGGTTCTTGAAAAAGTTTAAAATTACTGCCTGGAATAACTGATTACTAAATGTAGGGTTCTTGGAAAATGTTTGAACTTACTGCTTGGGACAGCTGGCTACTAAATGTAGGGTTCTTGAAAAAGTTTAAAATTACTGCCTGGAATAACTGATTACTAAATGAAGAGCTCTTGGTAAATGTTTGATGTTACTTTTTTTGTCAAATTTGGAAGGTTACTGGCTGGAGAAACTGGTTACTAAATGTAGGTATTTTGGATAAGGTGTAAAGTTACTGCTTGGAAAAATTGCCTACTAAATATAGGAATTTTAGCAAATGTTAAAAGTTACTGCTTGGGGAAGCTGGTTACTAAATGTAGGGCTTTTGGCAAATATTTAAGATTATTGTTTGGGGGAGCTAACCACTGATTGTAGAGCTTTTAACAAATGTTAGAAGTTACTGTTTGGAGGAGTTGGTTACTAAATGTAGGGTTTTTAGCAAATGTAATTTAAAACATCTACTGCTTGAGGAAGCTGGCTACTAAATGTAGGGCTTTTGGAAACTGTTAAAAATTACTGCCTCGGGAACTGGTTACTAAAAATAAAGCTCATAGCAAATATTGAAAATTATTGCCTAGAAGATCTAGCTATTAATTGTAGGGCTGTTGGCAAATGTTGGAGAATACTACTTGAGGGAGCTGGCTACTAAATGTATGGCTTTTGGCAACTGTTTAAGATTTCTGCCTAAAAAAGCTGGCTACTAAATGTAAGTCTTTACTAAATGTAAGACTCTTGGCAAATGTTTAAAGTTATTGTCTGGTGAAATTGGTTACTAAATATTATGTTTTTGGCAAATATTAAAAATTACCGCCTGGGAAAACTGGCTACTAATTGTAAGAGTTTTGACAAATGTTGGGGATACCTGTTTTGGCAACTAGTTACTAATTGTAGGGTTCTTAGAAAATATTAAAGGTTACTGCCTGAGGGAGCTGGCTACTAAATTTAAGGTTCTTAGCAAATATTAAATATTACCGCCTGGGGATGCTGGTTACTAAGTGTAAGAGTTTTGGCAAATGGTTACTAAATAAAAGGTTTTTGACAAATACTTGAAGTTATGGTTTGGGAGGGGTTGGTTACTGATAGTAGGGCTCGGGACAAATATTTGAAGTTACATGCCTGGGAAAGTTGGTTAATAAATGCAGTTCTTTTAGCAAATATTAAAAGTTACTGCCTAGAAGAGCTACTAAATGTAGGGTTCATAGCAAATGTTTCAAATTACTGCCTCGGGAACTGGTTACTAAGAGTAAGGCTGTTAGCAAATATTAAAAATTACTGTCTATAGAATCTAACCACTAAGTGTAGGGGTTTTAACAAATGTTAATGCTTGGAGGAGCTAATTACTAAATGTAGGAGTTTTAACAATTGTTTTAAATTGCTGCCTAGAGGAACTAGTTACTAAATGTAGATTTCTTGTTAAATGTTTGATGTTACTGCCTAGAGAAACTGGCTATTTAATGTAGGACATTTATCAAATGTTTGAGGTTACTGCGTGGAGGTGCTTAATATTGAATGTAGGGCTCTTGGAAAATGTTTAAAGTTACTGCCTGGGAAAGTTGGTTACTTAATGTAAGTCTCTTAGCAAATGTTTTAAATTACTGCTAGAGGGAGCTGGCTACTAAATGTAGAACTGTTGGCAAATGTTTAAAATTACTGCCTCGGGAGCTGGATACTAAAAATAAGGCTCTTATCAAATATTGGAAATAACTGCTCGGAGGATCTAACTACTAAGTGTAAGGTTTTTGGCAATTTGTTAAAGATTACTGCCTGGGGGAGCTGGTTACTAAATATAAGGTTTTTAGCAAATATTTTAAATTACTGTCTGGCGGAACTAGTTACTAAATGTAGGGCTCTTTGCAACAATTGGAAATTATTGCCTGGAGAAACTAGCTACTAAGTGTAAGGTTTTTGGCAGATGTTGGAGATTACTGCCTGGAGAAACTGGCTACTAAATATAAGGCTCTTACAAAGATTTAAACTTCCTGCCTGGGAGAGCTGATTACTAAATGTTGGGCTCTTGACAAATGTTAAAAACACTGCCTAAGATGCTAATTACTAAAGGTAAAACTTTTAGAAAATATTGAAGGTTACTGCCTAGGGGAGCTGGCTTCTTAATGTAGAGTTTTTAACAAATGTTTGAAGTTACTGCCTAAAGGAGCTGATTTCTAAAAGTAGGGTTTTTGTCAAATATTGAAAATCACTGTCTGAGGGAGCTGGTTCCTAAATGTAGGCTTTTTAGAAAAGGTTTAAAGTTACTGTTTGGGAAAGTTGGCTACTAAATATAGGAAGCTTAGCAAATTACAAAAAATTACTGCTTGGTGAAGATGGTTACTATATGTAAGGTTCTTGGCAAATGTTTAAAGTTAATGTCTGAAGGAGGTGGTTACTAAATGTAGGTTTCTTGTTAAATGTTTGATGTGACTGCCTGAAGAAGCTGTGAGACGTTTAACAAATATTTGAGGTTACTGCCTGGGGCTGCTAAATATTGAATGTAGGGCTTTTGGCAAATGTTTAAAGCTACTGCCAAGCGAAACTGACTACTAAAGCGTCTTGGCAAATGTTTTAAATTACTGCTTGAGGAAGCTAGCTACTGAATGTAAGAATTTTGGCAAGTGTTTAATGTTACTTCCTAGGAAACTGATTACTCAATGTAAGGCGCTTAGCAATCATTTGATGTTACTGCTTGGGGTAGCTGGATACTAAATATAAAGCTTTTGGCAAATGTTAAAAGTTACTTCCTGAGAAAACCAGTTACTAAATGTATGGTTTTTGGCAAATATTTAAGATTATTGCTTAAGGGTGCTGAATATTGAATGTTGGGCTCTTGGCAAATGTTTAAAGTTATTGCCTGAAAGTGCTGGCTACTGAAAGTAAAACTTATGGCAAATATTAAAAGTTACTGCCTGGGGATATTGGCTACTAAATATACGGCTTTAGGCAAATGTTTAAAATTACTGCTAGAGGGAACTGGTTATTAAATGTAGAGTTTTTTGCAAATATTAAAGATTACTGCATAGAAGATCTGACTACAAAATGTAGGGCTCTTGGAAATTGTTTAAAATTACTACTTGGGGAGCTAGTTACTAAAGGTGCGGTTCTTAGCAAATATTAAAGGTTACTGCCTAGGGAAGCTGGCTGCTAAATATAGGGTTTTTAACAAATTTTGAAGGTTACTGTCTGGTAGAGCTGGTTACTAAATGTAGGCTTTCTGCATAAAGTTACTGCTTGGAAAAGTTGGCTACTAAATATAAAAACCTTCGCAAATGTTTAAAGTTACTGCTTGAAAGAGCTAGCTACTAAATGTAAGACTTTTGGCAAATGTTTAATGATACTCCCTAGGAAACTTGTTATTCAATGTAAGGTTCTTAGCAAATATTAAAAATTACCGCCTAGGGAAGCTGGCTACTAAATGTAGGGCTTATAACAAATGTTAGAAGTTACTGTTTGGGGGAGTTAGCTACTAATTGTTGGGTTTTTGACAAATGTTGAAAATTACTACATAGGGGAACTGGCTACTAAATGTAGGCTTTTTGTTAAATGTTTGTTTAATGTAGGACGTTTAGCAAATCCTGGAGGTTACTGCCTGAGGGTGCTAAATATTGAATGTAGGGTTTTTGGCAAATGTTTAAAGTTACTGTTTGGAGAAGCTGGCTACTAAGTGTAAGAGTTTTGACAAATGTTGGAGACAACTGTCTTGGGAACTGGTTACTAATTGGAAGGTTTTTAACAAATATTAAAGGTTACAGCCTGGGGGAGCTAGCTACTAAATGTAGAGCTCTTGGTAAATGTTTAAAATTACTGCAAGGAGAGTTGGTTACTAAAAGTAAGGCTTTTAGCAAATATTAAAAATTTTTACTTGGAGGATCTAACTACTAAGTGTAAAGTTTTTAGCAAATGTTGAAAATTACTGCTTGTAGAAACTTGTTACTAATTGTAGAGGTTTTCAGAAAATGTTTTAAATTATTGCTTGCAGGAATTAGTTACTAAATTTAAAGCTCAATTTCCAATTGTTGCCTGGGAAAACTGGCTACTAAGTGTAGGGTTTTTGGCAGATGTTGACGATTACTACATGGAGAAACTGGGTACTAAATCTAGGGTTCTTAGCAAAGTTTAAAATTACTGCCTGGGACAGCTGATTACTAAATGTAGGGTTTTTGGCAAATGTTTTAAGTCACTGTTTAGGGCAGCTGGCTACTGAATGTCGAGCTTTTAGCAACTTTTTAAAGTTACTTTATAGAGGGACTGGCTACTAAATGTAAGACTCTTGGCAATTGTTTAGAGTTACTGCCTGGAAAAATTGGTTACTAAATAAAGAGGTCTTGGCAAATATTGAAAATTACCGCATGTGGGAGCTAGCTAAGTGTAAGAGTTTTTACAAATTTTAGAAATTATTGTTTGGGAAACTGGTTATTATTTGTACAGTTCTTGGGAAATATTAAATTTTACTGCCTGGAAGAGTTGATTACTAAATGTAGGGTACTTGGCAAATATTAAAATTACTACCTAGAGGTGCTGGTTACTAAGTGTAAGAGTTTTTATAAATGTTGGAAACTATTGTCTAGGAAATTATTTAGTAATTGTAGGATTCTTAGCAAATATTAAAAGTTACTGTTTGAGAGAGCTGGTTACTAAATATAGGGTTTTCAACAAATGTTTTAAGTCATTGTTTGAGGCAGCTGGCTACTGAATGAACATGGTAAAAGTTTAAAATTATTGCCTGAAAGAACTGGTTACTAATTGTAGAGCTTTTAGCAAATATGCGAAATTATTACCTGGGGGATCCAGCTACTAAGTGTAGGATTTTTGGCAAATGTTGGAAATTACTGTTTGGGGGAGCTGGTTACTGAATGTAGGGCCCTTAACAAATGTGTAAATTTCTGCCTGAAGAAACTGGTTTCTAATTGTAAGGCAATTGACAAATGTTTGACGTTACTGCTCAGAGGAAGTAGTTACTAAATGTAAGGTTTTTAGCAAATATTATAGATTACTGCCTAAGAGAGTTGGCTACTAAATTTAGGGTTTTTGCAAATATAGGAAATTACTGTCTTGGGTAGCTGGCTACTAAGTGTAGGGTTTTTGGCAAATGTTAAAAAATACTGTTTAGAAATGTTGGCAACTGAATGTAGGGCTCTTGGCAAATGTTTGAAGTTACTGCCTAAGCGAGCTGGTTACTAAATGTAGAGTATGGTACCTGTTTTTTGGCGATTATTAGAAGAACTTACCATCAAAAAATTGTAGCATGTGTTTGTTTTCAGAATAATTTCAAGTAAATCAGCTTGATAAGTCTGTTCAGATGCAATAATGCGAAGACGTGTTAAGTGTCAGTACGGACGTGTTAGATGTGGTTTAGCAAGGTAGGCAACTGGCGTCATTAACAGTTCTGTAGTGTAGCAGCGTCAACGCTGTTTGGCAGTGCCATGAACAAAAAAACTCCTACCTTAACGGATGTATTGAGATTGTTATGGGAGTGTTGCCATAGCAACACTTATAAAATTTCAAAATACATACTAAAAACCTTAAACCAAAATATTACACTTGATAATAAATACAACATTAGGAATACGTACCAACTAATAAACAAACTAGGAAACATTACACTCACACCTAACCAGCAATACAAAATCTATTCCTTCGATATTAAATTAACTCGATATTAAATATTAAAAACAGACAATAGACATTTAGATATTAAAGAAAACCTTCAGATCTATAAACATAAACTGAATAACCCAAAACTCCTTAATGAGCACACCCAGTCACACTTCCAGAAATCGTTAAACCCTTGAGACTAATCACATAATCCCTAAAATACCCATCCTCAATAGAAGAAGCAGCCGACCACCCTCCACTTAATAATACTAACTTAAACATTATATAAATCGCAAACTTCCACAATTTCAATCATTCTAAAGAAGGCAATATGCCGAAAACGTTTTACCTAAAAACAAAAAGTATGTGTTATAGTGCAGTTTTTCAACATAATGAATCTTAAACACTTTGTCACCACACTCAACAATACTCTAAACTTCATTATTTCAATCGTAAAATTAATAAACGGATATGTTAATTAACATCATTATTATCACAGATTAAAAAAAAACACTTAGATATTAAGTAAACTATTTCAAACCTAAAAATGTCTTGTCTTGTCTTAATTTCAAGTATTTTTTGGTATCCTTATTTATCGAATCCCCTCATCTTTTTCTTGACCTGCTTATCGGCCTTTTACCATCCATTTTGTACCCTCCCCGTGGCATCCGGTTTTCTGCCACTCATACGAGGTGTCTTGTCTCTTGCAATCTTTGAATTTTGACTATATTTGATACAACATAGTTTTTAAAGATAGTGTATAATTCTGTGTTTTGACGTATTTTGACTGATAATGCATCTAAGACCCTCCTTTCAAACACGTCAATTTTTATCTTGATATTTTTCACTGCCGTGTTTCCAACACATGTTAATCTGCAACATCGGCATTCTTACCAGCAAGATATTTATTTTTACCTAAATTTTAAAAGTATAGAATTTCTAATTTAGCTTAAAGATATACCAAAATTTAAGACACAAAATATAAATTTTTATATTACTGTTTTTGATTTTGACAATATTGATTGTGTTATTTCCATTAACGTTACAAAGCAAGAACGTAAAAATATAACAGTTTACTCTATCTGAAAAAAAATTGCGGTTTAGGTCATTATTGGCCGGCAGATTATGCATCTGAGATCGTACATTTATATGCAGCACATGCATAAATCATTTTAACTCTAAAAACAAACAACACAAGCAGGATTATCCAGTGCATCAGCCTGAGCATGAAGTACCTGAAAAAGATGCGGTACTTACATCTTCTAAACATGCGGTTTTACTGCCTACATCTTTTACTAATAATAATAATATATTTTGTACATATACAATCGCACAATACAATCATACATATACAAGGTCATCGACCAACGGTCCTTCAGCCATAGAAAAACAATAATTAATAAAATCTTTCTTACAGAATAGCAACAAAATAAAATACAAACAATAATACTTATAATAATATGGTTTTCTTTAATCGAGTAGAAATTTTCAATTTTTATGTTTGCCTGCTATTTTTGGCCTAAAAAAACAATATGTAATAAAAATTGATAATTCATTACAATGCATTGAACACTAATTCTATTTTAAATCTTATCATTGACTTTGCAATCCATGGTATCATTAAGCGAAATGCAATAGATAAATTTGATACATCTGTATACTTTAAAATTAATGTTTACGGTATTTAATAAAAAAATGATAGAAAAATTTAAAGATAAGTGCGCTCACATTTTTATATCTTTATTTATTGTAATGTGTTGTAAGCTATATGCGTCTGAGACATGTGAAAATAAAACGATTAAAAAAACGAAAGATGTAAGTAATGTAGTGATATAAAAGTTGCTGTTTTAGACCTACTTCGACACTTTATTTCCACACAATCACCTTATGTAGTTAATAATTATTTACACAGAGAGTTTGTAAATTGGAAGTGTGCGTTAAAGATAATATAAAAGTAATAAGCAAAGTTAAAATTTTGAGTTTATTATTTAAGTATAATAAATTAAAATCGCTCTAATAAATGTTTAGTAAAACTTTATACATTTTAATAAAACATTCTGCATGTAAACATAAATAAAGAAACTCTCTGTATTTAAACATTTTAAATATGTAGCATAACTTCTTTATTGAAATTCAAAACTTCCGTCTTCCGCCTTCTAATTGTGAAAGCTTACTATATGCAATTTTAATTATATCTCTTAAATTTCAAATCTTTCGCTTTCAACGTCGGCAGATGTCATCTACCGACTCACTGACATAGTACTTTTAGCTATGGTTTACAGACCGGATGTCTATAAGAAATACATAGGATGATAAGCCTTGAGTTCTCGTTATATATCTATCTCCTAGTTATACCTTCAAGAAACTCACGCCAGGTACCGCAACTGTTAATTTTTTTGTTTTTAAATAAGAAAACACACAATATAATCCAATTATTATTGATACATATCTTATATAGTGATTTTAATTACAAATCAGTCCACTCGAGAATTCTCTCCGTTTTAAACAATATAGTTTATGAGCCTACCAGGTAGGTCCGATATGAGCTTTTCTTCAAGGCAACCCATTTTTTTGCTCCTCATTACTAAAAATAATACTAAGAACACTCTTGAGTTGAACGTCAGTGGTTATTATAATAGATTCTATAATATTGCTGTAGATGACGACTAGATGTTCTTCCCAGTTGTTTATATTGACAAATCCTTGGCTTTTGTCAGACACGCTAATTCTAATTAACTTAATCTAGAATAAAGAGATAAGGTGTTAGATAACGAGTTGTTTTATGACATCTTGGCTCGGCACTGTCCTTAAATGGGGTGCGGCGTGTGGTTGGTCAATTGTACACAGAGAGAGAAGATGTACCTTGAACAATGTGGTATCTTTTGGGGAGTTGTTTGACGTATATTGTGTCGGCACAACTAACAATGAAGGCATTGTAGCGGGTTGAAATTTTCGCCTGACAAGGTTGGTCTTTCCAGCCTAATACTGAAGACACGATTTTACGTATTTCTTGTAGTTTGTAGTGTTTGTTGGTGGGAGGTACGTTAATTTCAATTAACGCATCAGAGCTGCTTAGCGTATCAACGATTGATAGTTGGTAGTATCGAAAGAGTTTTAAGATAACACATCTAAAGAAATTGATTGAATCGTTCCGCTATTTGTTGTGCTTCAATAATATAAGCTATTCTACTTAAAATTGATTTCCTTGAGGTTAGTCCGTAATTTTTGGACTAGGATTTTGTATAGTGTCTTTTACAATGGTTTCTCTGTATTTTCCCTAATTTTTTTTGTCATAAAGTATATCTTGTTAGCCCAAGTAAAAAACCTTTTTTTACGTGTGATTTTATTGGTTAGTAGTGTGATTGCAGCTGAGTCGAAAACTGTTGTGGCTTCAGTGAAACTTTTGGTCTCGTTGCAGGCAAATGATAGTGTGTCCGCTACCCTTGGCAAGAAAAATTTTAATATTATCAGCAGTGAAATTTCAAAGTTTTGATAATTAATATTAGCAACCTACAATAAAAATAAATCAATTCTTATTCTCTAACATTCCTTTATAATTTTTATAAAATTGCGCGGGTTAGTGCGTTTTTATAATTTTTATAGTTTTTTATTTATTTTTATTGTTGTTTATTTTACTTACTTTTTTATTTTTTTATTTATTCCAGCCTCTTTTGCACCCCTTTTAAGTAAATTACTTACTGTGGGTATTTACTTAAAGCTTCACCATAAACTTTCGTTTTGTAGATTGATATTTTTCGTATTCTTGAATAGACTACTTTGTCTATACATTGGTTTTCTCTGGAGCAGAAATCGTTTTAGGTATTTCTAATCTGCTATTGGATTGCGCTCGTTGTTTTCGGCATTAATCTCTTTTTCTTCATCTCCATACACTTTTTTGGGCTTGGCGTCAGTAGACCTATGCGTTGTAGTAGAGTATGCTACTTACACGTACGACATCTAATTTGGCGCGTTTTCAAATAATCTACATTGCTTCGTTTCTCAACTATTTTATATAGACCGTAATACCTCAGAAACAATTTCTTACTCTTTCCTAATTTCCTATTACTCTCACGGGTAATAACACGCGACAAACGATTTTGTTGTCTATTCAGATATAAGCACTCTATTGAGACTGATTGCGGACCAATTCACAACTTCCTGAATTCTGAATACTGATCACTGATTGATGGCTGATTAACGACTACTCCTTCTTCGGCTAAAAAGTCAGTACTCTTTTATTGAGGTTAGCACATTCCATAGCGCAACGGCGGTATTCCCATTACGTTCCTAAGCTATGTTTACATATTGTCTCATTATGCTCTTTACATGTCAGCAAATCATAGAATCCGGAGTTTGTTACAATTCTCTTCATGTGTCAGCAAACCTCCTTCGTGTACATCGAGCAAATTATAAACACCGGAGGTTACAAATAGTATTTATGACAGTATTTAATATGAATTCTGTTTCGTATTTCATAGCATTTGCAATTTGCGTTTGTCCACGTTATAGGAGGAAGATAAACCAAATCCTTTGATCTTATTAGCCAAGTTGTTATAAAAAAATTTTCCCGTTCTCGTTCATGATTGCGTCTTGCGCAAATTTTGTTATACCCGGTGTGATTGAACCGGGATTGATTTAACACATATTTGCTTAATTTAGAATTTTTCTATTTCAATTTGAGTTAGTTCTGTCTCTTTTACTATCTTTCACAATACCTAAAATATCGTCCACTTGTAACAGCAATCCTTCAATATTTTTAGAGATTTTCGAATCTTAATTCTCTCGGATATTGGTGAGTCAACTAAAAATGTTGCTCAAAATATAATATTGTCAGATATGCGGATTTTTTTTCTTAATTTATAGTTAGAGTAGAGACTTGTTGGCCGAAGATGCAATCCGCAAACGTAATAATTTAAAATTCTAACAAGTTATTTTTATACTAATAAAGTATTACTTTCAGCTTTTTTCAACAGATGCAAGAACAGAAGGTTACAATTGTAATTGATGTTCTAACTACAGTTTGAGCAACTACGATATCTTTACGTAAGTACTTACTACTTTACTTTCTCTTTGCTTTCTAATGAAACAAAAGTAATATTATCATACAACATTATTATTTCCACCACAAATACGGCGTTGATACCATAATAACATTTTATGAACCAAGATATTATATATTATACCAAGACCACAAACTTTATTTCTGCACGCAACTATATATCTAAAATTTAACTCAAAAACCAGGCATCTAATCAGTTAGAGTATTCAGTTCAATCACTCCATGCTCCGCACTTTAGTGGCCCGTGAAAGACGACTGCCAAACAATTAAAACACCGAGAGTACTTTTCAATATTTCAATACTCCTTATCTCCATGTAAAGTAGAAGAAATTGTTAGATCCAAGGTCAATTAATCTTCATAAAATTAAATAACTTTTCTCAATTACAATTGAAAATGCGCGACACTTATGTAAACATTTAGTTTGTTGTAATTTGTAATAACCAGTGTTTAGTCTTTTGGTTTCAATTTCATATCACACTCCATGTATGTATAGAACATTAGACGCCTAACACCGTTTCTAGTTTTGTCCGCACCTTGCCTATCATATGCTTAACAAGCCTATAATACTGGTGTGCAATTATTGAGAATAATTTTTGTATGCTTGAGATTATATCAAGCTCAGAGAACCGGACAAGGGTGAAATTCTACGATACCCATTAGTTGAAAATTCCTGCAATCTCTGGAATTTTTTGTTGAACGTGTCCTGTTTCACAAACGGTGCTGTGTCAAAAAATAAAAAAAGCAAAAACTATTAAATATGAATCTTTTGGAGATTGATCACTGTTTGAACTTCAACACTATCATGGGTATGCAAAAAAAATTTTAATGTTGAGAATCACAATTTTAAAATAGGCTTTGACTTAGAATGGTCCTAGTAAGCGTCGGATTCGAACACATGTAGGGTATGCCACAAGTAGACTACCTGTCACTGATGTGTCTCTGATTGTAGTTGTTATTTTGATATAGCTCGTGTTGAGCAGTTGAGTTGATAAATCCTTAGATTGAGTAACAGGTTATGGGCCCAGGGCAACGCTTTTGATATCTTCAAATATAAATTTCAAAGCTCACATTGAGAAGCTTGATGGGGAATTCTTTGTGGCCGATGTAAAGACGGCAGATAAAGTTGATGTTGGATCATCATTAAATGTTTGATGTGGCGAATGGCACATTTACCATTTTGCCGCCGTTGGGAAATGCATCAGCCGCCAGCCTCCAGCAATACCAAAACCAAAATAAGAAGTTCAGAAATTTGAATGCGCTTGCTTAACTCATCTTGGTCTCCAGTCTAAACGAGGCAAATTTGAATCTTACTGCCACTTGTGAGACGGCAAAGGCAAAGTATGTAAAAAATTAACCTCAGCGTACGAGCAAAGCTCAAGGCAACGGCTCAACCGCTGGTTCAAGATTTTTTTCACTTACAAAAGGAATCCAACGAAAGTAAGATAATACGGCACACATTTCAAAGCTACAGAGAATTGTCCACTGAGTTGAAACTGCAAGTAAATACTAGTCTGCTAGACTTACCGCTGATGAGCAGAGTAATGTTCACGTTGCCAGCTGAATATTTTGAATTTAAAAGTATGTGGAAATCTGCTCCAGTAGCAAAAAGAAGCATTAATAAGCTAACTGAGCGCATTCGACTTATTGAGATGCGACTATCAACAAAAGCTAGCTTATCAAACACTCTGGTTTGGCACAAAAGGTTTACAAAAAGAAAGGACAAAAGCCTCCAAAAAAGCCAAAATGTTATAGATCCGATAAACATGGCTATTTTGCAATAAATGCAAAAGTAATAGCAAACTAGATACCACTGAAAAAAATTCTGTAGATGCATTTATGTGTAATGTGGGAAGTTTGTGCGAAGGGGAGAAATGAATCAGCGGTAGTGATGCATCAACGCACATGACTTCATATAGAGATTATTTCTCCCAATACACAGTTTTTGAGATTGCAAAGAATCTTGTACTTAAGAATTCCTCTAGGATAGAAGCAGTAGGGTAAAACAACGAGAAATGGAAGAAAAAACATTTAACTGATGTATAGTACGTTTCAAGTTAAGAAGAAACTATTTTTTAGTGAGTGCAGCAGTAAAGAAGAGATTTGTATTCAATGCAAAAAAGGACAGGTGCTGTTTTTTTAGAGACGGTGTTCGATTTTTCAACGGAAAATGTGTATAAAAAAAATAAAGAACGCAGCGTTATTCACACTGTCAAAAATTGACGTCAAAACTCTGGAAACCTGGCACAAGAGGTTATGCCATCACAAGCAGCACGTCCGGAAGTTCTTGGTGAAGTGCGGTATAAAATTTATAAACCAAGATTTCTTCTGTGAAGCTTGCGTAAAGAACAAGCAACTTGGTTGTCATTTAGGTCGAGAACGAAACAGTCCAGTACCGCAGGTAAATTGATTCACAGTGATGTATGTGAACACTTCGTTGGGTGGATCTAAATACTTTGTCTGTTTTAAAGACAATTTTTCAAAGTTTGGGCGTGTATTTTTTATGAAGAACAATAGTGAAGTAGTTGATTTTTGTAAACGAGGCTTTGGCGGCCGGTGGTAAAGTTAAGGTTTACCGCAATAGTACGGTATAAAATTTTTACAACTTGAAAGGCATATCGTTGAATATCGCAAAATGTATGCGCGGAACGCAAGAAGCGGTCACAGTGGAATGTGCAAGAACGTTGTTACACGCAAAGAATTTTCCCTTGTTTCTCTGGGTTAAAGCTGTGGAGATGGCCATCTGTGTACTTAACAAGTCGGGTCTAACTTCAGAGAAACAAAACTGTCTTTCAACTTTGGTTTAAAAGAATCAGTCGTTTTGCCATTACAATATCAATCATTCGATACTAAGTGCTATGTGCACATTCTGTCACAGGAGCGGAGAAAACTAGGCGCTAAGAGTTCCCCTGGATACCTAGTGAGATACAGTAATAAGAAATAATGATATCGAGTATAGCAAAAAAAAGGGAATTTTAAGCTACGACTTTATCTTTACGGTTGATTCTTTTGCTAGTTAGTCCACCCCAAAACAATCCAAATCTCCAAAGCAACGCGTAAGTTACTCCATAGGAAACGGTAATATCCCAGAAAATGGTGACGTTGGTGCTCCCGTTCACAAACATAACGAGTTGTTTCAATCAGAAGAAGGTAAAGTTTATCTCGGAGGAAGATGACAGCTCATTTCTTTCTAAGGAATCCGTAGGATTATCTTGCGCAGAGAAAGCTAATATTGACAATTTGTGGGAATCAAAAATATCCCCTAAATTCCTGATGTTAACCTCCTTCCATCTCAATAATTTTGTCTTAATGACAGAAACAATGGGACATCCATCGAGTAAAGATGCAGGAGAATTGCCAAAAATGCATGAATCAATTCAACGTAAAAACAGCATTTCTTTACGGCGATTTGAAGAAGAAAGTTGAAAATTCAAAGAATATGCCATATTTTTTAGCTGATACTGCACCTGTGAATCCAGGTGGTGTGCTTAGTAATGTAGGTGCTTGTATAGATAATAGAATTGTTGACAATGAAGCATTAAACAGTGCTGAATGAGTAACAGGTAGATTGAGAGCACAGTTGGAAAGCATCAGAAACCAAATAGTTGAGAAAACCAGGCTGGCTGAATGCCTAACACAAGAGTTGAAAAGGGCGCGGTGTAAGAACCATGAGTATACACAAAATCTAACCAAAGCGTAGGAACAAGTGGAGAAAAGTCTCGAAAGAAGCAAAATACGTGCGCGTTCTTCAGAAAGTAATATAATAAAACTACGACAAAAAGTTTTAAATGAAAAAATAATCAAGTTAAGAAAAAAAAATGTCGTTAAGAAGTGAAAAGTTGAATGGTAGATCATACAAACCACAACTTTTCTTTTGTTTTACTAGAAGGAGAAACTCAGATCAAGTTTTCAATATGAAACAGTTTAACCACAATTTATTAAATTCCGACAAATGCCTTGCTCGTGTTGAAAATGACAATTTTATAATAGGCTTTGACTGAGATTGGTTCTGGTAGGCGTCGGATCGGGACCCATCCGGGTATGCCACGGGAGAGGCTACCTGGCACTGATGTGTCTCTGATTGTAGTTGTTATATTGATATAGCGCGTGATTAGCAGTGATTTAGTAAATCCACAGGTTGAATAACAACTAATAAACGGTAATAAGACTAATCTTTCTTTATGAAGATAGTTAATTATTAATACAATTGACGATTGTGTCAATCCTATGTTTCCAGAAAACTACGCCTACATTAATGATTGATAATTTCGTCATGAGATAGTTTTAAATCTACCGATTTTACAACGCTATATGATGTAGCTGGATCCCTGTCAAAAGTATAAAAAGTTAGAAATTATGTTGATGTGGTGTATCTAACTTAGTGTAGTTACTGATTGTTGCTACATTGTATTAGTTTTTAGTATAAAACCGCAGGTTGTTTTAATAATTACGTCTGTTTATCTGTTTCTTTTGCTGCCTATTTGCTAGCAACTCAATGCGACTCATTTCTGCTGTTTAGTGTATTGGTGAGATATGTCTTATGACTGGGTTGTTGTTAGTGAATATAGATTTATTTGACTAAAATAGAGATTGTGTGTTTAATTTTTCTTGAGAGAAATTTGTCCTCGTCTTGAAGCTCTTTAAATTGGACTCTTTAGCTTGCATGTTATCGTATTCGTGTTCAAGCGAATATAAATTACTTATTTCTCTTTTCGCACCCGCATGGTTGAATGCCAATTAATAACATGTTTAAGCCGAAGTCGTAATTAGCGTATCTAATTACTTCAGTCTAAGATGGCCGCCTCAACCAAGAGAATTTAAAGATGATATAATTTACATAACAAGATTTATTTAGTGTATTTATATTTGTTTATATTTTAATATATTTATTTAAATATGAGTTGATAAAGGTGAACTATAGAGTAAGTACTTGTTGCACAACGATAGAAAGAGAAGTTTGACCAACTAAAATCTAACATGTGATCAAGGCACAACTTTTCACAATTTGTGGAAGGATACTATTGTTATAGTCGACGCAGTGCCAAAATATAGCGCATTACGGAGAGTGTAATAAACCTAGAAAAGCAGTGTGGTAGCAGTACTACTTACAAAAGGAGCTATAAATGTGTAAAAATTTAAATTATATGCAATTTACAGTGTCAAGTCTTGACAAAAAATTATTAAAATATACTGCTTACCAGCCTCTACATCTGTAGACCGGTGGTAGAATGTTCCATAAATTAGCAACAATATGGTTACTTGGTTTACCATAATATAAGATTCAGAGTATCGTTGAGTCCATTTATCCATTTTTATAGGTAAAACTCACATAAGTTTTCAAATCAGTTACAAGAAACACATGCGCGTCCTAATTAATCTAATTAAACATTCACACGCAGGTAACAATATAGATACAACACTAACAGTTTTAAAAACAGATAATAAGCTCATAGAGATCAAACTTCCAAATTTACAAATAAAATTAAAAACCAAAACTTTTTAATGGGCACACCCAATCACACTTTCATACTATCCTTATATATACTATACCCATTCCCAAGAAAAGAAACAGCAGATAACCTCTCAATCAATCGTACCAATCCACAAACTACATAATGCAGAAAAAATCTTAACAAATTTTATACTGAAGAAGTATAAGTGTTATAGTGAAACTGTATCAACATAATAATATAAGATTGCTAACAAGCTTAGTAAACTTAGTAAACAAACTTAGTGTAAGTAATAGATTTGTAATTAAAAATAAGGATTCAGCATTGTAAAACGGATCTTTTTGCTACTGTTTTCTATGTTGTACTGACGGTGGTGAAGGTGTATATATAATTGCGGTTTGATTGATATCCGTTTTTTAGTCTTTGAAGTAAAATTTCAGCGATTATGCTTTTTTCAATTGCTTCTTTGTAATTAGTGCAATCTTTCGAGTTAGCTGGGCCTTTTCACAGGTTTCACAGGTAAGTTGCGGGATTCTTCTTAGATCTGGTGCACTTGAGGCACGTATAATTTGCGCAGCAGCTTGATGTATGGCCCCTCTCTTGGTAACACTTGCATTTGATAATGTTTATTTTACTGGTGGGACTTCTCTCCGAAGCAGCGAAGGGAGAACGTGCACAGAGCTGGCAAAGCATAAACGCGGCGACAGTAGAAGTGACCATAAACGAACAGTGATTCAACAGTGAACAGTGAGCGAGCAGCAAGTAGAAGAAAACTAAGATGAGCACCAACCAAAAAGTAAAGATAGGCAGTTATATTTTGGTAATCCTGTGTCTTAGGATAGAAGACCTTGAACCAATTAATGTTAATTACTAATAATGA
>JAODIE010022469.1:0-19353 GCA_027575565.1 Diploeciton nevermanni
TCTTAATATCTCCGTGATATTTGTAAGGGCATGCTTGGAAGCAGAGTATAAACTAATTGGAAGATAATCATTCATATAGCCTATAATACTATTCATATTAATAATATGTCCTTCAATTTCGTTAGTTCTCATTATTTTAACTGCTTCTCTGATTGCAATGCAAATTCCCAACACATTTGTTTCAAGAATTCTGCGCCATTCTTCGGTGGTACCTTCAGTCAGTTGCGACACTGCTATGACACCCGCACAATTGACAAGAATGTGAACATTACCGACGCTTTTGGTTGTCCATTCGAATGCTTTAACGACTTCATCTTCAATACGCATGTTGCATTGCACTCCATATAGTTTGCCTTTAGCTTTTTCTTTGATCAATTGTTGGGATAAAGTGTTGATGCTATCAAGACCAGCAAATTCGAACCCAACTACCTATTAATTCAAAGATATTCATGATAATAATAGAATATAAACTGCATGAATTGTAATTTTCTTATTAATTTACCAACATTCCAGCTTTGACCAAACTGCTTGGCCAACACCTCGACCGGCGCCAGTTATAATAGCAACTTTGCCTGCCCAACGATCCATTTTGGTACAAGTATTTTGCGAAATAAACTTTCAATTATGTCTGTATATCCAATTTATAGCTTAAAAGGGGCCAACAAATTTATGAAATAATAAGACATTTAGGTGTGTATAAATCACTAAAACCATAAAAATATGGCTTAAAATGATATCATGCAGTTCTAGAAATCTTTTTGAGCAATACTGATATTCTCTGTTTTATTTTGCATTTGTATTTTTACGTTGCTAAGTAATAATTATATAGCTTAAACAAATTAATTAAATTCCAAGAACTTGTAGAGAAGAACTTGTTCTGTTATGTGTCAAAATAATGTTTATATGTTTTTATGCATACATTTTATTTTGTATATTAGTTTTACTTTGCTTCCTTCTACAATCTACGTTTAAAGCAATAATTATTTTACAAAAGGAAATTCAAATTTGTAATGAACAATTCGACGTTGCCAGTTTATATCGCACACCTTCGTCTGCATTCGATTTAAGTTCGGTTTAGACGGCCTTGGCGTACTGCCCAAGCGTACTTTGAGCGGGATTCATTCCGTTTGGCACTTTGGCCATTGTGCCTGGCTGCCATGTTTTGTTAGCTGTGGGGTGTGTTGCGGTGGATTCTCGGCAGCAGAACATCAGCCCCGTTAGTAAGGTAAAGCAAAAGTGCTAGTTAATCAATTGTTTATAATCTTGCGTCGTTGTACACAACATTAGGTGTTGTATCATGGAATCTGTAATGCGTAAAAGATGTCATGGATGTTGGCATAAAATAGTTCGTAACGTGATGCTTGCAGCGAAATGCTTTTAGGTGGCGGCCACTTGTGTAATTTAGCCGACTATTGTGCAATGTGTACCATGCGCTTATCAGTGACTATTACTTTCAAGGCGTGTGAGACAGATGTAAAATTACACAGCGACTTGCAAATATAATGAATTCGTCGACATTGCTACGACTCGTGTTCGGCTGATGTCTGATGAAAATCTACGCGCTAAATACATTACACATAATCAAGTGAAAATTTATTGTACTTTTGTTTGCGTTTGTGGTGAATTCCAGCAAATCTATAGTCAATACCACAAAATGTTGGATTGACATTGTTGGTTATCTTAATGTTGGCTTGAAATTATAGCCACGTTCATATGACCTTGCTTAATTGCATTAGTGACATTGCAATAGTCGTAATTGATCTCATTGTTTATAGAACACACACGAGTTTGCAAAGTTATGGACGTCTTTATGCATTGACAAAAATAGGAAGCAAGTAATCCACGGCAGGCAATTGACGACAGCAGATATTATTGTAACGCAGACTGTTTATTATTTGTTCGATACTTTTGCAACTTTGCGCGCGGTCAGACTTCAGGCAGACGAAGGAGAAAGTCTATTTTTGTAAACTCGTAAACAGATGCACATTTACCTCCTCTCTGTATATATAAACCTTGGAGAAAATAATTTACGAAAAAATTGCAACTGTTGTGTTTATTTTTAAATGTTTATTATCTACTGGTATACGCAAATTTAATTGAATTGCTCATCCTGATTGTGTTTCATTGATTGATATTGGATCTGATTGTTGCAGCTGTTACAATGGGGGTCTGCAACAAGAAAACGAAAGAGGACACCGGCTACTAAACAAGAAACTAAACACATCTGTATAAACACCACCAACACGCACATTGTCACGAAACGAACGACCACAACACAAAGCCAAGAACACTGACAACCGAAGGTAACTTATCGCTTTTTCATTACGGAAACTCAGGAATCGAAGACAACGCCCCAGCTGCAGATACTATAATTGTAGTATTCGACTGCACCAAACGCACCCTACGGCCGTACAACGCTAATGATGCGTCTGATTATTTCGTCAGCCAGGAAGAATTTTTTATACCATGTGTAGGGGAATAGTAGCTAGTCGCAGGTACACGAACGCTCGCATCACCGCGCTCAGCGTCGGCGGATTTCTGCAGGGCGCCCGCCGGTCAAAGAGCGCCCGACGCACCGGCACACGTGAGCTATTTTGAAGAATTCGCATGGCGAGTGCCGACCTTAGCAATTGCAGGTGGGTTTCCAACATGTTCATTCAAATCAATGACTTCATTACGTCATAACATTTAGTTGTGGAACGAAACAAAAGTTTATTGTAGCTTTGGATGTCTAGATATTAGGTTACAGCCGATTAAATTGTTTAATTGCTGTCATTAGTTATTACACATTTGGTATAATACATTTACCGCATTTTTTATCTTATCACAATTTACAGTTAAAAAATATTATGAAGTATCCGCAACTTGTGTCCATGCCCTCGGCCGTCTCTGATTGGCTTGAAGAGCAGTTGGAAGCTCGCGGCATCGACGCGGTCGTCTACACCCGCTACGTCTTAAGCTTGCTGTATCGAGATCCCGTCGATATCATTTGCCCGGATCAGGATCTCCATATTACTCATCCAAACAAGGTAGTTTACTTTAATCGCTTGTCATTACTCACCTCCCCTAGTTTATGATCTGTTTTTCAAAATCCGTTCAATTGTCGAATTAGTATGCGTTAATTGGCAATATGTTGCAAATGCAAATGTTTGCTTTCTAATGGCACGTAAGCTCTCTTAATTTATTTTTATATTTAAGAGCGGGGATTTGCATGAAAGGGTAGTCTTTTGGGGGTAATGGAGCGACGCAAAAGCAATGATTTTTAAAGCTTCTGTCGTTGTTTTCTTGCGTAGGAAGTGAGACACGCTGGCGGCGGTAGAAAACGATTCTGCCGTTCGAGCGACTATTCACATTGGGGGCATGCCGACGCTGATCGACTTAAACGTTCGGCCGCCGTTGAATGCCTCAAATCAGCCTCTGATCAGGTATTGTTTAACATAACTTCTTAATCTTACTTTTAATTGCATTAATAATTGGGATAATATTGTTTTGTCTAACTGCTGATAATACTGAAGTCATTTGGATAAAGCAGATATTTTCTAGAAATGTGTGATTTCAATGTTGTATTCTCATCACAGAAATGTGGCATTGAATCGTTAGTGGATGAGCTCTGCATCAAGTTGAAGGAAGTTCAGCGCGAGGACCAAGTCGACGCTGAAGAGGTGCGCACTGTCAAGGAGTCAAAGGCCGTTCGCATTCCGAAGAAGATATCTGAACGAGACTCTGCACGTCGATATTACGCGGCCTTCCCGGCGCTTTGTCGCACACCATCCTCAGGTGCGGCCGCTACCAGTCCAAAACTGGTTCACTTGATTCCCAAGTGGTTGGGTTCTCCAAAGCGCCGGATTCCCGCTTCTTCCAAAAAGTCGCAACGTGTGCCTGGGAGTCTGGGCGATAAGCTTCACTCCACTTGCAAGCAGGAAGTGGAGATGAAATCGCGCTCTGTTGGCAAGCATAGGTTCAACTACTTCACACGCGGAGTCAACTCGACTACTTCGGCATCAGCCAATCATAAGAAGGAAATCAAGAGGCCTGGAATTAGTGCACAGTACGACTCAGCGATGAACGCCAAACAGAAGCAGTACACTCAGGACGAACAACCGGACGAATCAATGTATGACGATTTGCCAGTATTGGGCGATATTCGTGAATTGCTCGATTCTCCTGCATCACCGACCTCCATGATGCCCGTTGATTTCATGAACATGGCGAATATGACCGAATCGGGAAGCCACAAGTTTTTGCAATGCGGCACCAATATTATTAGTTCCATTTGGTCTACCAGCGAAGACTTGGGCAACGAGTTCAGTAATATTTGCATTGATCACAATCTTTGGTCAGCAACTCCGCGTCAATTCTGCGGGGATGAGTGGGGCTTTAAGCTGGATAAATTCGAGCGTTGGTCGGACGGCGGATATGATGAGGAGAGTTTGGTGGCTAAGAGTTTATTAAAGCTAAACCATAATCGTGAAGGTAGCTGCTTTGCTGAAGTACAACCAAGGAATCGCTTTGCAGGTCGTACTGGGCCTGCTCCAATTGCACGTGCTTTGGACACTTCTGCAAAGTCAAAGGCGAACACATCGGAAACAGCCGCAAAAGAAGATCTCTTGCATTCAGCCAGTAGCCACTTTAAGCCGATAAATGAAAAGGTAGAACTAAAAGTTCGCGAATATGCTGATGGTACCACTTTTGTGGTTAATTGCAATCTTGATGTGGTGACTTTTCAACGCAGTGAGAGTGGTACCATGTTTTTGCAAGAATCTGGTTGCCATAAACGTTATCTGGAGTACATCAAGGATAAGGAACCGGCCGGTTTGAAGTTGAAATTTAATGTGAACCAGAATGATAAGGGTTGTCAAACTGATGATTCTTATCTGGATGTATCTTTGTCACGCTTAGCTTTTACTCTCACCGACTGTGACGTTTATAGCGATAACGTCGATGTTTATTTCGCAGCTGGTGATGAGGTTTGCTCTGATTCAGAGTTGGAACAGCGTCCTGATAGCATGATGGCTGAGTTGTTTGGCAAGGAGCAAAAATGTGAGCAGTGCTTGAGCTCTCATTCATCTACGAATATCTGGAATGGCGATATATGTATGACTTGCTTGCGTGTAAGTCACACTTCCGAAGCTGGCGCGTTTAAGGTAACACCAATGGAGGAGCGTCAACAGTTGCGCGAGGATATTCAAGAGGACGGCGAGCAGCTGCTCTCCGATCTTAGCAGCTTGCAGAAGAGCTATATGGAAGAAGATTTACCAACAGCTGAGGAAACGTGTGATATTAACGCTCTACTGGCATCAAGTACTGGCGGCGGCATCGACCAAGGCAATGGACATGGAATTACCGGTGGAGGATGGCGAGAGTTGCGCTTCAAGCACAGTGTTGGCGTGCCGATGCATTCAGCATCATTCAGCTTTGCTACGCGTTTACAACAGGATTGCTTGATGAAGATGGCCACGATTCCCACACTTCGATCGGTAACTTTATAATTTTAGTTGACGACATTTTCAGTAACTCTTGATTGTAGCCGATGGTAGATTCTGACACAAAACTATGGAAGATGTTAATTTAGTTAGCACTACATTAACATTTCGTTATTCCTCCGTAAAATGAACAGTTGCCGCAAGCAAATTTTCCGAAATTAGCGTGCATACTGCTGCTACAAGCTAAAAAACTGACCTCATTCTAACTCGGGAATTCTGTAAACTCAAGAAAAAGATATATTTTTGTTGTGCATTCTTACTTTACAACGTAGCAAGTTCTAAGACATTATCTTTGCCTTTAAATGGGTGTTTTGCAGTTTTAAAGCTATGCGAAGTAATGGTCAACGGTAACGGATGTTTTATTACAATATTGGTTTCAAAATTTTAGTTGAATGTATTGAATTATACATTCAACCATTTGAAGATTTAAACAAACACTAACGAAAAATGGCGACTTCTTCCTCTGGCCGAGTATATTTTTTCCCAAAAGACGCCGATTTTTCAAGCGAAGTCGCCAACACATACAATTATTTAAATATAAATTATTCTATATTATATTATAAACAAGTTTTTACTAATTTTAATCTTTATAGAATAATTGGCTATTCACAGCACTAGCGCGAAACATAATATTGCGATGAATTTTAAATATTTGTCTAAACGCGCGAATACGAGAATACGCAAAATTTGAAGCTTTAGTTGAAACAATTTCATCGCAGGACACGTTAACCAGATTTGCGTTAATGTGGCTACTGTAGAAGTTCGCTGCGAGCAACGGGCAAACGTGGTTTGGAATGAAATTTAAAGGTTTATGTGTACTTAGTTGAATTCAGCTTGAATTAATTTAATATGAACCTGTTATGCAAGCGTAAAATGCAAAAAAATTCAAAAAATATTGAAAAGCAAAAAATATAGAGTAACATTGATAAAGTAAATCATATTCAGAAAACTGTAAACGAGTGTTGCATTGATTGGATAGCATGAAAGTTAGTTTTGGTGTTGGAATCTTACATTCTGTACATAGTTCATTGGGTTCCTGCGGACGTCCCATGGCAGTTCGGTAATTTAGTCAGAACGAACCAAAGTTATTAATCTAATTACCAAATGAAATCAAACATGAAATTAGCAATTGTAATTTGTAAAGTTGCTCGGTGCTGTTGCCTTTTTTTGGGATAATTATCTGAGTGTGGAATCTAACGAGACTTTCATGCTATAGACAGGAATAGGAAAATGGAATTATTTGGCTAAACGATTGGACTAATTAATAACACACCAATTGAAAAAGAGTTCAATAGTTGAGTGAATGTGATGTATGTGTATGTCGATTGTGGTCATTGTTTATGAATTGGATGAATGCTAGCGAGATGTGCATGCCACCAATCAAAATGTTTTTGTTTTAAAAGTCAGTTAAGTGGCATCGCATTCATGTACATTAAAAATATTGTTGCGGATGTTAAATGGAGGGTGGAAAACGAATGTATTATTGTCTGTAAACGTCTATGCAGTTAATTTATTAGTTTTGAGATTGGTTGTCGAAATGAACCAAGTTTCTGAGATGTGATCTGAAGTGTGCAAACTAATGTAATCGTTCGTATTTGTTATGATTGTTAAAATTGTAGCGCGGTTGGTTTCACTAGTTTGCCAGCCAGGCAATTTGATGTTTTGACTAGAGTTGGTCACGGGTGAAAATGCGAGTTTAGGTGTGCCATTGAATTGGCATTTATAAGTTGGATTTTTTCTTTGAAAAGCAAAGTGCTAAAAATATTTTTATGTTAAATTGTATCAACTAATTAATGATAATATTTTTGTTCGTGAAAATCCCCAGCGGATATTTTTGGTTTTCATCTAAATCAGTTTCAATTTCAACTTGACCTAGGAAACCTAAAAGTATTTGCTGAGTAATGTGATTTTCATTTTATAGTTTATCATTTGTGCACGATCGACGTTTCCGCGTTGACCCGGAAATCTTGCCTTGTCAATGCTGGTTTGACATGCACACAAATGTGTTGTTATTTTATTGTAAATGTTACGCTTTGTTGAGAATTTTTTATTTGTTAAATTAGATCGAATCCCTCAGCGCTTTAAAAATTGATGTGGCGGCGACGTCGATCGTAGGTAGTTTAATCGGAAGCAGTCAGCACACCGAAAGTAATAAATCAAATAAGCGCCAACGACAGACATTCGTCTGTTGTCGTTACTATTTGTGTTGGAACCATCAATAACTGAAGAATTCAGATATGTTTAGTGCCTATATTTTTCACTTATTCGTATGCCTTAACACTTATTATATCATTACTATTTCAAAGCATAGTAATGTACACTACGCAAGAAGTAACAAATGAAACGAGAGAAAGTCAGACGGCATGGGCACTCTGAACTAATGGAATGCTTTGCGAAGACCAGTCTGCGAAATCTTTAGATCTACAATTAATACATTGAAAGCGAGTTAATTGTATTGATGTTTAAGTAAAACATGTAATTTATGACCAGTATACTTCATCAAAGAATTGGCTAAGAGATGACCGGGTTCGAAGAACTATACGAAATTAGGTATATTGTGAAATGATACAAAAATAACCGGAAATACAATGAGAACAAGATTAAATATTAATTTAATGTGCTTCTTTTCGCCAACATTACAATAATAACATTAATAATTGGGTGCGTTCTTAAATATATCATTGTTTTCGACGCCAATATAATTTTCATCATCGTCGTCAAATGAGGGTCTTTTCTTTGAATTCCTGGGAGAGCCCGAGAAAGACAAATTATCACTGGCAGCATCGTTGTCTAACGTTACATTAGGGTTTATAACTTGCGTAGGGCGTCGATTCGCACCAGGCAGGTTTGGAATCATAGTTGGGCGTCGAGCTTCCGCCTGATCCAGTCGCTGCAGACGGCTAGTAGTTCTATAAAACAATATTTACTGGAAGTTATTTAAATTGTTTAACTTCTTAACTTACGCTCGTAGTTTATATGTAAAGAAAGCAATCAATGCTACTGTCAACAAGCCCATTACTACTGATACGACTATCAGAGCAATTTTGTATGATTCTTCGTAGGATTCAACTTCTCTGTCTCCACCTCCGGCCTGATTAAGGAAGAGCTCTTCCTTGGCAAACTCGACGCCTAATTGATTCAGGAATTCAATGTTGTGAATCTGTCTGTAACCAAAGTTCAGTTATAATTGTATCTCATTTCCAAATTGATGTTTCATCTCTCACGTTTTTATAACTTCGCTAGAAACTGCAACTGTTTCTTCTGTGTCAATGAAGTATGCAATCACTTCTGTTTTACTTGTCTCTTCGTGGTAAGCACGGACATCATAAATACGACTCCTGTATCCCAGTAATTTGGTGAGGATTGCTTCGATCTATTTTGGATGAATATTAATCTCTATTCAACTGTTCTTAGTTGTTGACTTACTTTTTCAATTTTCTGCTTCACTTGCTCTTCTAAATTCTGGAATACAATTCCATAGAGATTTACATCGCTTATGACATATACTTCAATATGCACTCGATCACATTTATCGCATATTGGAAGATTGGTGACTAGGACATCGAATTCAATGACTCCACTCATAGTCTTCTTCACTTCGAAGTTTGCTTTTGGTTTGCTCTCATGTGGATCGTTGTTGTTTTCCACGAAAATGAACAAGTTTTCATTTTTTTTCGGTAAATCCGTACCTTTTGTAGTATATGTGCTCCAATCAACCTCATGGGTATGCTTGTCTTTCTTGTCAGGATCGTCAGCTTTGATTGTGATATTTAGCGTTTTGTCAACTTTACCAGTAAGTAGCACGCCATCAAGTCGTTTCTTTGTGAAAACCGGTACATGATTGTTAGTATCTTCTACCTGAAATACTAATATTCTGCATCGCTATAATTTATATTTTAGATTTCACTTACATCAACTGTCACAATCAATAAGCTGTCTTCACTGGGATTTTTACTAGGCCCATTACCTCCAAAACGAGCTTCGACTGTAAAAGTTGAAGGTTTCTCATCCAAAAGCGCTAAATCAATTGGTTGGGTAACATCTACTAGATTCTTAAATGGATCATTGATTACATAGGCCCCTTCCGGAAAGCTCTGGTAAATAAAATAATTAATAGAATAGTCAGTACGCAAAGTACCAAATGCTTGTGCATCAGGCAGGTTTCTGCAGTTAAGGGGCCCTGGTAATTTGTCCTCGCTCCAATCACATGTGTGAGTCTTATCTAGGAATTTTGGTGATGCGTCATTGCTTAAGAAATAAATTTTTATAGTGGCAGTGGCGGGTGGTTGGGGTGGTTTTGCATTCCTACTTTGAGCTTGGATACGAATATTGTAGGAACTTCCAAGATTTTTAGTTGTTTTTAATTGTAATTGGGCTTCTTGATTATTTACGCTTATTAGATTGAAAAATTCATGCTGAATTTCTATAATATACAAATTTGATGCACTTATTTTAAGATTTGGTTAATTTATAATTACCTTTGTTTTCGGTGTCTACTAAAGTAAATTCAATGGTAAATTTCTCTTCGTCAGCAACATCAGCCACGGCTCTAATATTATTGACATTCTTACCATCACTGCCGTGTTCAACAAGCACATGATTAATCTTTTGCTCGGTGCTCAGAATAAGTTGGCTATAAATATTCGTAAACTTGACTTTTTGGAAATTTACCTTATCAACCGTCAATTTTACAACATTATCATTCGTTGGGTCGATTAAAGGCCATCCATCAGGATTGTTGGCCTCAAATGTTAATAAATATGTGCCATAATAAGTTTTTACATCTTCTCGTTTTAGGATCAACTTTGCATTACGAATATTCTCAGAATTGGATTCTGGTTCTTCAAAATCGTCTATACTTAATTCCTTATTTCCATCTTGCTTCTTTACATCGATTAATGTGTATTTAATTTTTGCATTATGTTCATCTACATCTTCATCGATACCTTCAATTGTGCCTAATGTATCTCCCTGGAATATTGAAACGTTTATAGAGCTAAATATAGTCATTTTATGCTTTCTACCTTTTTAAAAGTTTCATCAACCAGAAACTCTAAATTTCTTTTAACACTTGGTTTCTTATTATTTATATCAATTATTTTAACAATCACCGACAATTCGTCACTTAAATTTGGATTGCCGATATCTTTGAATACGACACTGAATGCATGTTGGTCGATACCATTGATAATCTCAATATTTTTACCATCTTCCACATCGATCCAACATCCGTCCCATTCAATGACTCGCGTGGTATAGTAGTCACTTCCTTGTTTTATGTAACATGAAAACTGTCTATTTTCCTCTGAAATAAATAATTATTGCATTGGCATTGCTCAATGAAAACTCTATGCCTTTACCATCTCGATCAGCATCAGTTATACCATCTATTTTAAAAGGTGCTTTGCTTCCTATATTGCATCCATCATGATTTTCTTCGCATATTTCAAACTTCCAGTTTTTTCTAGTGGCGGTTGGAGGTTTATTATTGACATCTATTATGTCGATTGTTAATTCCTGTTGGTAAATAATACTTATTTAAGTTGATGTCAAAATTTAAGTTGGAAAACTAATAACATGATTTCTCTTCTTTAATGAGAGAGGAAGAGAGGCTATCAACCTTATTCGCTTCATCAATTCTGATAGGAATATAGGAAATATGCGAATTGATGCGTACGCAAGATTCGCGACACGGCTACGTCGCTTCTTATCTTCAGCGTCTTATTTTATCTGTGCTGGGAGTCCGGTAGTTTTCCGCGAACATGTCACAATGTCAATGTCAACAAAATTACTGTTTATCAATTTATTTGAGTTGAGTTCTAGGCTCACTAAGAAAACTCTCTTCAGGACAGTTGAGTTTAATTATTTATTATCTTATTCGTTATTCTGAACACTCACTTTTTTTATTGATCGGTTTCCAGAATCACAATATGCAATTACGTCATATTTTAAATTAATTGTTCCCTGTGGATTATCCATTGTTCTATCTGCGCTTATTTGAGCCTCTTCTTTCACACTAATTATGCCTGTGTTCTTGTCGATTAACATAAAGTCATCAGGACCACTACAACAATATATTCGAAAGTGTAGAATACAATGGGCAACGAATGTGCGCAATCCAACCTACTTTAGTTTGTATGTTATTTTATCGAATCCAGGCCCATCCGGATCAATAGCGATAATAGAAATTTTTGTTTTTTGTGTGCCTTCCACAACCGAGTTGCCATCAAAATACTCCTCAAGAAACTCCAAATCCAAATCAGGTGTATTCTCAATATTAATGAACAGGGTTACTAGAGAATATTAGAATTGAAACAAGTCAGCAGTCAGATATGTGTTTGATGCTCACAGCTTGCAGTTTGTGGACGGGGATTGACCGCCATTATATCTTCGACCAGTACTTCTAAATTAATCGTATCGTACACCTTATAATCAGGTGTTTTGGTAAATGTTAATTTTCCTGTTTTCTTGTTAATATCAATGCATTTATTTTCATCGGTCCAATCTGTTTTAGTGCCTTGCTTCAGAAAGTAAGACTTGTCTTTGTCAATGCTGTATTCCAGAATATTGTTTTCGTCTATATCCTCTGCAATCAGCGTTATGTCGACATCTAGTGGAAGTTCTTGCTTCTCAGTGATTGTAGTCGTTTGTTTATCCTAAAATCAATAACTTCAAAATGATGTTAATTAAATATAGTAATATGATACGTTAGCAGTTGTTAGAGTGGGCATTTCATCATTGACATCCTGGACTTCTAATGTTAGTTGTACAGATTCCTCATTAAGGCCATCAGATGCTACAATTGTAACATAGACCTTGTCTTCCTTCTCATAATCGAATAATTGTGTCTTGCCACCAGGTTGAGGCTTAGTTATTAGAATGCAACTCTCTTCATCATTCTCTGGCTTTTGAATACTTAATAAATTATTTGCAGTAATTCCAACTAACTTATAAACAATATTCCTGTATTCCTCATTAAAATCAGCATCTGTTGCGTACAAATTAGGTACTTTTATTTCTTCAGATCCGTTACGTCCAATAGTTTCTTGAATTTTGAAGCTATAAAATTCTGCTCTCCATTCGGGAGATTCATCATTTAAATCTTTGAGCTGAATAGTAATTTGTTTTTTATCTGACTGATGTTTGTCTTCTTTATTGTGAGGGTCATCAATTGTGATAATTGAAATTGTGAATGGATCTTGCATTCCCGAACTATCATAATCTAGCGCTGACTTGTCACGGACATTTATAGAGAAATCTATTTTTTGGTATCCACGATTAGGTATGACTTCAAAAATCTGTTCAAGGATTCTGTCTTCCCATTTTTTACTTTTTAGTTTTACTATGTACGTGCCAAATTGTCCCTTAAATAATGTGCTTTAATGAATTGTTTTTTTTTTTTTTTGAATTCTGAACTTACAATATCTTTATCATGAATCGTAATATTTGTGTTTAAGGGAGAAGATACTTCTTCATCATGTTCAATTTCCGAATTGCTGATACTGATTAAAGGCACCATATTATTGATGTCAATAATTTGCAATTGCATTTTCTTTGGAGTTTTAAAATCATGGTCTACTTCCTCAAGTGCAATAACTTCAAAATTGATTAAATTATTATTTGGATCATCTAACACTATAGATTCAATCATTAATATGTCGTCCTTCAACTTAATCTTTTCTAAACCTATAAAATTTTTTTAATGATTAAACTTATTTTATTTTAGCATTAAAACTCACATATTTTATTGTCTAGGCATGACAATTCATAAATAATTTTTCTTTTTATTGTTATGTCACCATCTTCTGCTTTCAAGGTTATAGTATGTGATGTTTCCTCCTTGATCGAACTACTATCGGGTATGCTGGTGCTCCAAATTGGAGGTCGATCAGATATGTCTTTAATTTTCACAATAATTTCTAATGTTTCACTGAATATTTCGTCCTTCATAATTACAGAACAATAAAGCAGAGTCTTAATTTATAGTCAAACCTTACTTACCCATACTGTCCATTCCAATAACACTGTATTATCAACAGTACTATCTTCATAATCTTCATTTCGGATACAAACCAATTTTAAAACGCATCTTTTGTCAGTACATTCAGATGGTTGCTTGTTCATGCGAAATCTGTCATTTAGATTGAAAGCAAATTCTAACTTTGTAGAGAAACCATCTGCGTCTTGAATTGTATATTCACACTCGCTCATATAATTTTCACCTTGTTCTTCCTATAAGTTAATAAACATTAACCAATAAATAAAATCATAATAAAGTTATATATATATATATAAGCCCTACATTGATTTCACATGCTCCACCGAGAAGGACTATTTCGTTGTCGTTAACATTTATTAATTTAATCAAAATTAATAAATCAATATCACTGTCTCTTGCTATAATAGAATAACTTTCCTTTGTTTCAAAATCGAGTTCTGCTTGGGTATGAAGCAAGAACTTTGAGCCCTCATTAATAATTTTAAAATAGTCTTTATCAATTCCTTGTATTATCAGTAAATTGCCTACAAATACATTTCTTTAGCAATTTATAATTATTATATAATGTTGTTACCTGTGTACAGAAGTTCTCCAACTATGAACTTATTATTTCGTTCGTCGAAAAAGATTTCAATACTGTTAATTCCTTTTATTTCGTAATTTACACCCGCAGCTGTATTGGGTTTAAAATAATCTTGATCCCAAAGAGAACCATCACTAGTTACAAGATGGCTGCATGCAATCGTCAAAACGATGCACGCAAAGAGCAAAATATGCATTTTGCGTCGTAAATTTTGTTTACTTCAACTATTTTTTAGCAATTGAAAGTACTATGTTGATCACAGTATAAAAGTAGTTTGATTTTGTTGATGGATTGGATTCTTATCAATATTTTATCTAATAGATTTAACATTATCTATTAGATGATAATAAAGTTTGCTGATAACTTTTTTGTTCCATTAAAAGTAAATACTAAGTACGCAATTTTTTTCCTAATTTGGTATCAATTTACATAGATAATTTTCCGCTTAAACTTTAATTAAATTATTATATTTTTTAATTTTAAAAATTTAAAAATTTTTAAAAATAAATTATAAAATTTTAAGCTTTCTGCTTAAAACTAGAGAGTACATCTATTTATTATTATTATTATTATTTTTAAAGACAATAATTTCTTTTATTTGAAATCATGACTGCTCACAATGGGATTGTCGCGTAGAGTCAATAACTGCAGTAAGCTGGACAAGTTGGGATAAGCACAGTATCAACATGTATCAAAGTTCACCGATGACTGCGAGCAATCATCATTGCTACTGCGGTGTTTTCGATTAGAAGGCTACTACCAACTTTAACCGGCATTGCCAGCAGGTTTAGTGCACTCTGGTTCTTTACGGTGTGCTGAAGTTTTGTGTTTCTGAATGGTCTCCAACTGACCTGTTTCAAATAACCTGCGACTACCATCACGAAATTAATCAGTAAGTACTTATTGATTGTAATAATTACTGTGTGTAAATATATTTTTTTTTCAAATTTACAATTGCAATATTCTCAAAATTATTAGTCATTATCAGGTGCGAACGTATTTTTGAATGAATAAAATTATAAATAAATTATGGTGAAATAGTGCATGGAAACAAATTAAAATCAAGTAAATGTGATTACATTGATTACAGTCATTTAATAACAATAATAACGTTATTTGCTATCAATGTTATTGCTAATACAAAATTAAACACAATTTCTTACACATACACTGAAATATCTTTATGCGTTCTTAATGACAATTGATAAGCTTTTTGTCGCAAATTTTATGGCTCTGCACTTAACAATTCCTTTGGTATTTTTCCCAACAAATCGGAAACTTGTCTGACTAAAGTCCAACACGGTGGCGTATAATAAGCCGGGTCTTCATCATGATCGCTTATCTCTCGCCGGTCATTTTTATGCTGCGGGTTGAGTGTTGAGACTGGCCGCTTGAACTCGCAATAGGATGTGCGATAACAGGGTTTGTTTGTCGTCTGTACGCACATTCGGCTACTTTCGTAACTGATTCAACACATTATTGCTTTCAAGTGGTACAGAGTCAATCGAAAATGATCAACTTGCCTGAACTGGAGGCGGTCAACCGTATCACTAACCTGCCTATTGTGGAAACTGGTTGGAATTATGCGGAGTATATGTATCAACGCATCAAGGTATCACGATATACATATATAGATATATTGGAGTGTTCTTTAGTTGATATCATTCTAGCACTCCAACAATTTATTGCATTGGACATTAGACCAAGCGGAATTATCGTTGTACAATGTCATTGATTCAGCGTCTCCGGCTGTATTCTTGCTTGAAGGTCCTCTATCCACAATTGATCGTTTGCTTTGCAAGAGTTTGGACATTGTGGAGCAGAAAGTTCCATCTATTCATCTTCCCCCACAAATGGTACTAAAATAACAAGTGAATCATAAAAATATATTAATTGATTATTTTCCTAGATCTATTCACATACTAAACAGTACGTCAGTGATGTGGGAAATAAAATTGTGCGTCCTGTTCTTAAACGCGCCGATTCTGTGAAGCAAATTGGTAATCAGGTCCTGGAAAATAAATTCACGATCTTTGCAGCTGACAAGCTTGATGGCGCCCTTTCGATGGCAGACATGTATGTTGATAAGTATCTACCCGCCGACGTGTTTGATATGGGTAATGTGGACGTTGTCGATTCATCTATGGCCTCTAGTGGGAAGGCTGGGAAAGCGTTGCAAACTAGTCGGCACATGTTCCGCTTCTCTAACAAATTACGTCGTCGCCTGACACAGCGAACTCTTCTGGAAGCCAAAGCACTCAAGGAACAAAGTGCAGAAGCTATCCACGTGCTTGTCTATGTTGCTGAACTGGTAAAGTTTGCGTAATGAAATATCATGGATGAGATTGCAGCTTTTTGCTTTATTTTAGATTGCAACAGATCCAAAACTGGCGTTGCAGAAAGGTCGTGAACTATGGGCGACTCTGAGCATGGACGAGCCGGAAAATCAAGCGCGTCCTGAAAATCTAGAACAGTTGATTGTGCTACTCACTCGGGAAACCGCACGGCGCGTTGTGCATCTTATTAACTTTACTGCTGATGGTATTGGGAAGGTACCACGGCGTGTGTCACTTGTCCTTCACGCTCTGACGTCGTCCTGCTTCCAATTGTTGGATACTTTAATAAAGGTATGCATGATTTTTACTCGTTTGTTCCATTGATATCGCGATATAAGTGTTTGCTTTTCGCCGATTGAAGGTTTTACCTATGCGTTTTTCTTTTCTCGGCAGTTGCAAGGCTTAGAAGTAAAGCAAAGCGGTGCTAATTGCGGCCAAAGCCTACCTGGCTTGGCACTAAAAAACGCTTTGAATATCCAAATGATACTTCTCGGTTGCTTTCATGATAATAATGCTCACTGAAGTTGTACAGAGCTTGTCTAGGTTGGTAGTGTCATTAAAAAGACAATAATTTCACCTTCCTTAATTTGATACACAGACTGTTCATTTGGACGGCGCGCGGCGATTTCTGTGGGAAGAAGCTCAGACTCGTTCTCACAATGTAAAGAACCTACTTAAGCAGCTAAACATGCGTACCACTGACTTGTTGGTAAGTCGCAAAAACCTTCAATCGGCCCATCATATTCACTTAATTACTACCATCAAACATTTTCGAATGGAGTTCACCTTAATTGATTGAATTTTAGGAGCAGTTTACTTTGATGTTAACTGCAGAAAAGAAGAATACTCCTACAAATTCATGCACTCGTACTTCCAACTTTAACTCGGTTGTCGGAAACAACACTGCAACGCCTACTCCGAAAGTGGAGGAACCTAATGATGCCGCGATTGAGAATGCTATTAACGCCGCTGCGCTCAGTGCAACAAACGCAAATGAGAGCGATGAAGCTCCAATGTCACTCAATCAGGATTCCCTTAAGCCACCACCAAGCAGCAAGACTCAGCTTAAGGCAACACATCATAATACTAACAATGTGGTACATCCGGCGATAAATGGCGAGTCGGCTATTAAATCACAATGAGAAGTGCAGTAAACAATGATGGGGTTGACTAATTATTTTCTGCATACATACTGCATATGTACATGGCAGATAAATAAGAAATAGTTTTATTAGTTTAGTGTCCACTTACTATAAAAACCTACTACTTACGTATGGGTGCAATATAAGCCATATTGAAATATATATGGGGTGGGTATATTGTCAAATCTAATATAAAATTACCTAGTATAGTTCTAAAAAGTTTGGACCAAGATTAAAACAAAATTCTGTATTGTTTATTTTGTTTGTTTATATTTTACCATATCTTCTTGTTTTATTATAGATTGCTTTCGAGTAGTTGCCTGCTTCAGATTACATTATAAGAGAGAGTGCGCAAAAAGTAGTATTTGTCGTCTCGCTCTCGTTATAGTTGAAAGCTTGTCTGCACGCTACGCATTTTGATAAAGGTTCTTGAAAAATTAAATTCAGTGTGGTACTTTTTGTATATCTGCAACGATCAGTTCAATATTTCAACTTTCACATTATGCGCTTTGTGAGCATTTCGCACTTCACATCCTGTTCATCGCGAGTGCCTTACGTCCAATATTACTGTACTGTGTTTAATCATAGTCACTCTGCACTATTTACCTGCTTTGAGTGTTTCAAATGAAGAATCTACTACCGCAAAGTAAGTTTATATTTTTATTTAGCAAGTGGTTGGTTTAAAATTGAAATTACGACTGTATGACAGACGTGAACCGCCTCGGTAGCACACATAGCAAAGAGTTGTAACGAGGCTTGCGAGTAGACAGGTCGCGGGTTTAAGCTCAGCTAGAATCTTATTGTTGAAAGTGTGTAGTTGCTCTAGTCTGAACGATCCCCTCAAACAAAAACGGTTACAGGTCAAGTACGGTGTCGGTCTTTGTCAAAGTCACACACCACGACGCCCTACACCCGGATGTGTACAAAAAAGTTAAGTATGATGGCGATGATGATAAACGTGGATACAGTAGAATTTATTATGACTAATTACATTTGTTACATCACGTGCCGGGGGTCAGCCGTGTTAGATAAAATCATAATAGGAGCAACGCTACTGAGCGATGCTATGTAGAAGATGGTAGCACTAGTCGTCTCATTCATCTGGTATGTCATAGACCGTGTGCACAAGTTTAAGTGTGTCGCATGTTAAATCAATGTTTGAACCTTTATTAGAAAAGGTCCTGAATGTAACGACTATCACTGTGTTCGGGTTATTGTTTTGGGGTGGCAGGGTGATTTCAACGAGCAATTGTCTCTATTTCATCCTGATGCTTACTTTTTATCATGGAATTTCTGCAAAACATACTTAATATGTTTGGGATCTGTAGGGCAATGTGGTCCTACAGAGGTCTCGCTGCTCGGCGACATTTCTCTCTCCCTCTCTCATTCAACGGCGGTTCTGTAATAGTTTAAGTGATTCGCTCTATGAGCTGTGTGCGGTTTGAGTAATATGATGCTATCCTAGTTTATAAAAAATGAAGAGTCGACGTCATTTTCGAGTTGGTGAGATGGCAGAGAATAAACTACAATACTGCAAATAATGCGTTCATTTACACGTATTATAGCGCTGAAGGACAAAGCGCAAATTGCAAATAAATTGTATTTTTAGTAATTTTAAAAATCATAATTTCACTACGTCTGTTTTATAATAACACAAATAAAAGTATTGCTTATCACTTAATCACTAGGATAGCAACTTTCAGAATTCAGCTCTCGAAAATAACACTGTGGAGCAGCAAATTTCCGATTAAGATGGCATTAACTGCATTCGATCAATCGCAATTTTCTAAGAAAACGGGTTTTTTAAATT